>PVJO010026097.1:0-21642 GCA_004026905.1 Hystrix cristata
AATAAAAAATCCATTTCTCATATTTTTAGAGAAAAGAAAAAAATGTTATATTAAATATTGTGGTAGCATTAATCCATAGTCAACCCCATTTGCTATTATCTTTTTCTACTTCATCTTGCCAATTAAATAGTGAATTTCTATTGCTTAATGCTCCAAAGAACACATTATTTTGCTGACAGTGTCTATTTGGAAATATTAAAATGAAATTCAAAATTTCACTGAAGGTTCATCTTTTATAGCAAGAGTATAGAACAAGGATTTCTGTCAGTACAAGCCAAGTGACATTAATATATTGTGGGTTATAATTAATATCACGGGGGCTGTGATTACCTCCCATTGTCTTTTTTCAACATTAGAAATACATCAGCTAAGGGAAGGTGAAATCAAATGGAAATAAATATTTAAACATAAGTATTGGAAAGATAATAAAAATGCATCCTTTTGTTATTTTATTTTATGTGAAGAATTTTCTAAAATGACCTATACTCCCTGAGGAAAATATGAGGTATACGATTTCTTTATCTTTTTTCTTTTCCTTTTTTTTCTTTCTTCTTCTTGTTTTGGAACTTTATGGTACTTGATAAAATAGAACAACTAGAAGATTAAATACCTACAGAAATCTGCAATTTTAGTATTGCGAACATACATTTAAAGTCAAGAAAATGTGATTGGATTAACACATTGCTAAATAGAAATGCAAAATATTTGCCTTACATTTTCCTTTCTCAATGATTATTTTTGATACATTGACTAATTAACTTTGCCATGTTAATTTAAACCATCTCCTATAATATGCACATCTACATTCTGTGAGCTGTATTCCATGATGCGTCAATTCATATACACAAATCATCAAAAACATCTACTGGGTTAAGTCCAGCAAACTTTCATGAGAAACAAATGAAAATGCAGGAGACAGAGAATATCTTTGTCATGGGACCAGGAGACTTCACCAGAATGAAGCAAAGCCCCGAACTCACTCCAACCCCCAGATTTACTGAGGAACAACAAAGGCATAGAGTTCTGCTGAGCACAGAGGTCAGCAAGGCAGGTGAAAGTTTGGCTGAATTATTAACCTGTATTGATTGTCCGCTTAGGAGCTTCCTTGTTTTCCCTGTAAGGCCCATCTGTGCCCGAACTGGCAAAACACCCTGTCTTCGAGATGTTCTGGCTTCTCAGAGTGAGCAGACATTGACCTGTTGGGTGTTGGGTGTCCACGGACAGCTGACCTTAACACCCGCTTAGTGCCTCAAGGACTTAGTTATCTAGTTCAATTTGCACATCTTCACACATCACATACTTTTCTTTTCCATAATGGAGGGCAGCCAGAATTTAATTAGATCACAGAGTTCACACCACAGGATATACTGTCTTCTAATTACTAGCATATATTGTTTCAGATGTTTACCTAGTCATGCCATTAACACTATAAGCAAATCACACAGAAGCCCAGCATGTTACTGGAGACTTACTTGTTATTTATTGTTTTCATTTATATAAGTATATCTGCCTCTTTAGCAGGTTATAAAAGGAATGTTAGTTGAAGTAAATGTCCTCTAGAACTAATACTGAAGTAGAAAATACAATTACATAGTAAAACATGTTTTTCTTAGAGTTCATTTTTTGAAGTGTAGAGAGCAAGGCAAAATTCTATCATTTTTTTCCTACTAAGCTAGATTATTTTTCTTTGTTTGAACAAGGCTTTGTGCTTGCTTGATTTATGCTTAGTGCTATATAAAACATCCAGAACCTCAAACACATAGGAATAGCTTAGATCCATCCATTCTTCCTACAAAAAAATTAAGAGAGAGTTTCGAGTCAGATAAAAACATTCCTATGACTACCATCTCAATGTATGCTTTATTTATTTTCAATGATATTCCTTCTGTTCACATTATTAGAGTGTTTACAGACTCATTCAAAAGTTTGTTTTCACATGTAAAGCAAGTTTATTACATTTTAGCAGCTTATTTATAAAAATGAAAAAGGGGCCTTGTGATTGAAGCCCCTGATCAATTTCTGTAACCAAAATAAAATAAATATAACAGTAAATGAAATCCATTTCATATACAAAATATTTGTTGAAAAATTCAGAACTATTATTTGCCAGTGTAAGATGTAGAAATATCTACTATAAGATATATTTTTACATGTGTCAACAAGGAATTAATTGCAAAATATAATATCACCAATGATTTGGGATAATATTACATACAATAAACTATAACAATGTAGTAAGTATTTTGGAAATTGAGCAAAATACTTCCCACACTGTAATTAATGGTTTAGTCTTTAATATTTGTAAATATTTATTTTATTCTTCTACTCCTAAATCATGTGAAAGTAGACTAATTGAACTAAAAACCTTCTGCACAGCAAAGGAAACAGCAGAGCAAAGAGACAACCTACAGAGTAAGAGAAAATATTTGCAAACTTTGTATCTGATAAGACTAATACCCCAAATGTGTAAGGAACTCGACAACTCAAAAGCAGAAGTATATAAGGAAATCTGGAAGTTGGTTCACACAAGCCTGGCCAAAAAAAAAAAAGCTTGTCCAGTTCTAAAATTTTGTCAATATTTTGCAATGTATATTTAAATGTTTTAGAAATTTTTTAATGTTCTACTAGACTAACAAAAGTGTAAATTTGCCATTTTGCTACTAGTAGTGACAGTACTATTAAAACTACTATATTATTTAGGTTAACTGTTGAGTCAAGCCTTACAGAACTTTAGTTAAGTTTTTTTTTTTTTTCCTCAATTCTGTCTTTCTGCTGTACCCTCAGGGACATGTACCAGTTTATTATTAAAGGAAAATAATCATGGAGATACACTGTTGTCCAAAGAACATTCAAACCGTTCGTAATAGTAATGAGAAGAGATTATCATTATTCTTCATTGAAATACTTTCGGGCTAAAGATTATTCTTTAGAGCATAATAAGGTAGCCAAATTTTGTTCTTTTTAAATTTTTATTAGTACATGTTTGCAGTGCCTAACGATTACTTCATTGTGGGGAAGTCATACATGTGCATAACACGTCTTAATTCTTTCTATGTCCTCTTTCCCTCCTTCCCCCACTTCCATCTCTTGGTCCCCTTCCCATTTGCAAAAGATCTGTCTCTCTGTTTCCTAGTTTATACAGTTTATTTTGCTCTTTAATTTATTTGTACTTTGGGCTTCTCCTATAAGAGAAACTATGTGATATTCAAGCTTACATGTCAGGTTTAAATAAGCAACACAACAGTCCATGATTTTTTGAATAAACATGTAGTTAGAATTTCAGTGATTCTTGAAAGGGTACAGTGTTTCTTCTATCTATATGCCAACACTTAATAAAATATTTCTGCATTTTACTGAAGTAGCTCACCATCTAACCTCTGTGTAGTGACTTTTCATGATGAAAAATTAGGAAACAATGTAAAGAAGAAATTGAACAGACCCAGTATACAGTTAATTTTTTATAACCTAGCTAATCTTACCTCCTCTTGCTACTTGCTTTCTTTGTAAACACTTTCTATAATGCGTTTTTTGTTTGGTTTCTAAGTACTGCCAACCATTTTCATAAGCCATCGATTAGCTCTTTTTATTAAACCCGTTACTGTTATGCTATTAAATTTCAAGCCAAATGTTGTTTATTTTTGCTACAGTTGATATTTGGCACAACAAAGAAGGAGTAAGAGGAAAGTGTAAGAATGATCTGAACACACAAGGCCTTTTTGCCTTGAAGGGATAGACAAGAACAACTTCTTGCTGAAGAGCAACAATAGAAGCCATAAAAAATTTTTGGTATAGCATTTACCTTGTTATCACTCCTGACTTGTTAGGTATTGTTTTGAAACTTTAAATTTATCGAAAATGCTGTAAAATATTAGTCACTTATACATTTATTTAAAATAAGCATATTTAAAAGTAGGAGCCCAAACAGCACTGACATACAGCAAGGCTGTTTTTTGAATGGTTCCTTAACAACGCTGTGATCATGTGTTTCCCTTGTGATCTGGGCCTATGAGATACGGTGCGAAGCGTTCTCTGTCTGTAGCTGTTACATCCCTTCGCTGCTAAGGTCTCGGATGATGATAGCTGTGATCTCTTTGAGTTCGATGCAGTCATGTTCTAGAAATGCATGCCTTTGGCTGGGTATCGACACATGGAAAATGTGGATGAAAACCACGAGGTACACCCCTGTGCTGTGTGTTTTAAGTAGCTTGCTGTTTACTGAGCTGTGGCCTTTCCGTTTACGTTTTGGTGACTATTTCATCTCCTAATGATTGACACAATATTTACAAGTTAACAGTGCTGACCCCGTCTTAAAGTCACAGGAAGAAAAGGCACTGTTGGGACTTTCTTTTTGTGAATTCCAAAGTTGTAGGGTGCTGGGAGGTACTTTGAAGGTGATGTTCAGAATATAGACCATAAAGATCCCTCAGCAGTTGAGAGCGGAACGCTCTTCCTCACCGTCAGGGCATCGCAGCCAGCACACCAGGTCGCGGAGATCTGCAGACGTTGTTATGGACGTTATCTGCAAGCAGTGCTCTCTGACCTGCCGCCACCGATCTCAGCGGACGGGCAGGAAGTAGAAAGGAATTTGCTACAGCAGTGTGTCTGCGGTGCCGCAAGTCTCCATAAAGGCGGCGCCGTAACAGCTAATTTCCTTTACGTGTTCTCAGTTAATGCTGTTGCCTGAGTACACAAACACGTGAAATATATGTGAACAAAGAATTTGAGAACTACTGGCGTGGGACATGCCGATCGTCTTCAGCCTATTCACACAAGAAATGTTAGTCAAACATTGAGTGGCATGGGGTAAAGATAATTAGCCAACAGTACCACGTAGCCGAGATTGTAGTGTTAAAACAGTAAGAAAAATACTAAAAGTCTAAGTATTTTTGTTTTAACATAGAAACGAGCACGTAAATATATAAAACATCATTTAGCAAAATGTTTTTCTTATGTTTGGAAATAGAGCTTACTGTTTCATAAATGGAAAAACATTAATAAAAAAGAACTGAGATCATTCGAACTCAGTCAAACATAATTTCTCAAACTACTGGCCCAGACTCTGCGGGAAAATAAACTGCCCAGCTCTTCCAGGACACATTATTTAGTTATTCTTATTTCTTGCGGAGTTCTCTCTTTTACTTACTACTTCCTCTGCAGCACTTTTCTTTCTCCTTTTAAAAAGTGGCAATGTATTTCTCGAATACAGAAAGGAAATATTTTAAATCCATCTTTTTTAACTGACTGATCTACTCTAATTCTAATAACTACCTGTCCAAAGGTTGGAGTGCATTTAGGTGTCTGGTTGGCCTGGTACGTTTTTTCTTTCCAGCGGCAGTTCTGATACTTGTATTTGTTAATAGTTAATATATCTGTTTAAAATGAAACAACAAAAAAAAAATCATCAAGGACACCAAGTGAGTGTAAAAGCTGTGTGTGTGCATGTGTTGTGTGTGCGTGTGTGTGTGCATTTGCTTGCTTGTGATAGCTTGCTTGTATGTGAGCGGGAGTGGGTTTCCAGACAGATTTCATTAAATAGAAAGAAAAAAATAAACAGTATACAATACATATCTTTTTGGTAGTATATTGATGTTTGCAGAAAATTCTTATCAAAATTTAATGACCCTAAAGGTGGATATTGATTTTCCTTTCTCCTCAGACAATATTTCATTTGTGATATTGACTTGCCACAAATGAATGTTTGCTTAAGATACAGTGTTACATGTTACAGAGCAATCCTACATAAAAGGCTTGCAGCTCTTGTGTTCTACAAGGAGCTAAGAAGCTCAGAGCTAGCAGTGGATTGTAAAGCTCAAGTCAATCCACCATTTTTTTAATCTTTCATCTATCAATTTGAATTTGGTATTTTTAAAATTATGTGTGTTAAAACTCTTCAGTGCCTTGCCAGTTTGAGAATTTGGATATCAAACAAGGAAAGGTTAATGTTAGTGAAAGTCGCTATCACAAAGGACCATGAACTGGGTGGCTCGACCAACAGATCTTTTTTTCTCCACAGTTCTGGAGGCCACAGGCAAAAAAAATACAGTGTCCCCCCGCAAAAAAAAAAAAGCCCACACTGGCAGCATCATGAAGGTTCTAGGAAAGAGTGTATCCCAAGCTCTTCTAGCTTCTCCTAGTTCCTGAGCTTGTGTCAAGATAATTCGATTCTGAAGGTTGTATTTTTCCCATGTGAATGTTCTCCAACAATTTCCCCCTTCTGTGAGGACACTAGTCAAGGTCTCGAGGAAGGACACCCGTGAGGGCCTGATGAAATGACCGTCCTGATGAAGCAAATTCAAGTTCTCTCATTTCTTGCTTTGGTCTATCTCACTTCTACCCTGAAGTTCAAGCTGTAATTCTGGTAGAGTTGCAGAGCATTGCTTTCATGTTCTCTACAAGATCCAGAGTTAGACTGACTAAGTGCACCTGTTCATGTGACACACTGGTTCCATGCACCTTCTTTTCCTCCAGTAGCTGCAGAAGGTAAGAGCAGTGTTTTGAGATAAAATTCTGATCCATTGCCATCTAGAAGAAAAAAAAACTGAAAATAGACCTACTTTTGCTCAAGTGTTAGTGTCTGATTAAACTCACAAATATTATTTTCTTTAATATTGCTATGACCATCATGTAAATATACATTATATCTTAAAATAATCTGACACGTGATTTTTGACACATGTTAAAATCTTCTCTTAAAAATGTGCCTACAATCTCTATGATGATATACATGTATCTAAAATTCACATAGTACTCTATAAATTTGTACAATTATATACCTATATGAAAAGAAATTTTTACAGATGTAGACCATATGTAGCTCTGGTTAGAAAGGTTCTAGTTTTCATGAGAGTTTCGTACACAAGCCTTCTCCATTCACAGTGTCTTACTCATTTTTCTTGTTGCTAAGACAAAATACGTGACACTGTCAACTTAAAGGAAGAAAGGTTATTTGGGCTGATATTTCAGTCCATAGTCCACTGGCTTCAAGGCGGGACAGCAGGGCCGACGGGCATGGAACAGAGAGCCAAGGGGGAGCTGAGAAGGAGCTACCACAGTCATTCCCACTGTGACTCCTCTCTTCCAACAAGGCCCCACCTCTTAGGAGCAAGTCACCGACAGTGCCCTCTAATCCAATCCAATCACTTTCTGAAGGTCTCACCTGTTGTTGTGTGAAGGTTTAGGAGGACATCTAGATATAAAGTAACGCTCAAAGTATAAAACCCCAAATTGTCTAAACTGTTTTCAACTGCAGTAGTCAAGGGATATCAGAATTATAATAGAGAAAACTCTTGCCAAGAAAGTAATAGAGATTGTTTTTGTTTTTAAATGAAGGTGCTTTAACATAAACTTTTCCTGCTAATATAGACTGTACTAGGCAACTATTTTGCACAGCAATATTTGTTAAACTATTTCATTATTTCACTAAACATGTTTATTTATGCTTGTGCGACTGTTGTCAGAATTCTTTGGTGAAGACAAATGTTAGCTTAATGTACTTGTCTTGTGTTCATTTCTATTACCCAAAGTGGCTGTGCAAATTTCTGGCAAATGTTTCTAAAATTAAATCCGTAAAATCATGAACTCCCATCCGGCGATACTAACTTGTCTACAATATGGGTCTTAAAGCCATCGTCACATGTTCAGGTAGTGAATTTAGTTTACATATGTGGTATCTTATAAACATAATGCAGAAATTTACATGGATATTCTTCACAGATTTTCCATTTAGCAGCAATATAGAAAATAAATTCATGAAAGGATGGGTTGTCATTCAAGAGTGCTATTTACTTTCTCTTCCTATCATTGACTGTTATAATTCTGAATAATAGCCCTCAATAAGAGGACTGATGATAACGTTTTGCAGGAATGGAAATAAAGAAAAAATGATTTTTTTAATTTAAAAAATCCCTGAAAGACATCTAACACTTGAAAGCTTCCAAGACTGAAACAGCTTCGGCATAAATAGTGACACGTAGTCTATGATGAGTACACAAAGTTATATTTTAGAACTTTTTTAGGTGTGTAATAAACCATCTCTGAAAATGGTTATACCAATAAAAGGCCAATTGCTTAATGTTAGTAAAAGGATGACTATATTACAGGAGCCTTAAAATGTAAGCTAATACTAATTGCCACAGGTGGCACCAGTTTATCTAGCACAACTTATAAGTAGAAAAGAATATCAGGAGAAAGAAGAGGTTGTAACATAGTGTTCAGAGTGGTGACAGATACATTATTTTCCCCTGGAATGAAGATAAGTGACTAATTTTAAACCATAATTGTATATGTGAAAGGCCACGCACTGCCCAAGTGAACAAAATTTAGCCTCATCTCTGCTTTCATGAAAAAAAAAAAAGAAAAACATTAGTGTGAAGATTAATCATATTCAAAGAATAAAAAAGTTCATAGAAATGCAAATAATTCTGATACAGTAATTTTATTTCCTTTGGCTGTATGCTCAATAGTGGATGAATGGGTCATATGGCATTCTGAATACTTAAATTTTTTGCAAACCCTCTATATCATTTTCTGTAATGGTTGTACTAATTCACAGTCCAACCAACAGTATATTTTGTATTCTTGAAAAATGCAGGGGAAAGGGGATGCTAAGTGTTCCCACCAAAAATAATAACTATGTCAGATAATAATGTTTCTTAATTTACTAGATTTAACCATTCCACTATTTATATATACTTGAGAACATAATACACATAATTTTGTCAGCTAAAAAGATATTTTTTTTGTAATTAATTGCTTTAAAAAAAAAGACTGAACTCCTGGGTAAAAATTAAAATAATTGCTTTCAAGAATAAAAGCACATAAAATATACAATACTGCCTAGTGGGCTTCCAAGTTTTTCATTACCTGTAAAAGAATTTAAACATTATGTGCTGCTTCACATTTGCTAGCTGGATATCTAGGGGTTTTTTCTTCATCATAAATTTTATGTAGTTGTAAAGAGTGCAGCATGTGAGGATTTTTGATTAATAAAAATATTATTTCTCTCCTTTAAATGTACATAATAGAATGTAAAAATCGTGCTTTGATACCCTTTCTAACGTTAAAAAAAGACAAGCCAGCTCTTCTTTAACATTTGAAAATGTATGCTTCGCTTTTTCATTCTTTGAACAGACATTTCTGACATTTAAAGATTTTTACCTAGGTGAAACACGGTTTTATGCTTATCATACTTGTCTACAGATTCCTAAGTATGAAAAATTGTGAATCTGTTTTTCCTTGTAAAGAAGACACTAATTACTTAAATGCGTTGTTCTGTGCTGGTTTATCAATTTAATTAATTCTTACACAATGAATTGTAACATAGTCAAAGTAATTTATTCTTTTGTTCCTACTACTAGTTCTCTTTGAGATTCTTGATGCATTAAATTCTTTTTGATTTTTTCAGTATCAGGGATTGAACACGGGGTCTTGGCACTGAGCTACATCTCCAGCCATTTTTGTTTTTATTTTTTATTTTGAAGCAAGGTTGTGCCAAGTCGTTAAGTTGCCCAGGCTGGCCTCAAACTAGTGATCATCTTGCCTCAGCCTCCCCCACATGCTGGGATGTCAGGTGTGCACCTCCATGCCCAGGTACTCCTTTGGTTATTATTATTTTTTTTAACTCCTTTGGTTGTGAAAGGCTTTTTGCCCTTGACTTTCTTGGCCCTTCTGTCTGTTGTTTTATTTTTTCAGTCCCTTATTTCTGAATCTGTTCTTTCGACCCTAATTCATTGTTTTTCTGGCTTTAATTCCTACTTATGAAACAGGTCCACCCAGAGTTTCAGAATTGTTTCAGAGTTGCCTTTACGACCTCCCGAGTCACACTCTTCTGTCGTGCCCCTTTGCACTAGAGTGTTGCTCCACCGCAGCGTGTCAAGACTTGCGTCACTGAGAAAAACTATCAGATGTGATAGTTGCACGTAGTTCAGAAGCATTGTGGCTTCTATTTTTGCAGCCTGGAAGTCTACCTTGAGTCTAACCATACAAGAAAGCTATTCAGAGAACTGCAAGGCCATGTGCCTAAGAAAAACCAGTCCATGGTCTCAGAGCTGTGGGTGAGGCCGCTTAGGATGTCCAGTTAGCCGGGCTAAAGGCAGCTACACAGGAGAGTTCAGGTGAAACAAGAGGAAAAACTCTCCAAGCAACCTGCAGAATCATGAGAAATAGTATACACATTGTTGTGTTAAGCCACAAAGTAGCTTATGTAGTAAAATGAGTGGTTATGTAGCAATAGATAATTGATACATACTTAGGAGTGAAAACTCCAATTCTCTATCTCTTCTCATCTCCTGTAGTTACCTACTAGGTAGCAGCTGTGAAGTTCTACATCCCGTATGTCATAGAGACACCAAAACCTTCAAAATTGAATTCCTTATCTTGCAGCATCCCCTTTCTGTTCCATAAATGGCCTATTCTGTTCCATAAATGCCTATTTTGTCTGCAGTTTCTCCCTTGTTAGTGAATGACACATACTCAGGCCAAGCAGTAAAGGTTACCTGTGTTGTTTTGCCCTCCCATACTCTATCTCCCGCAGGTGCCCCATACTCTCTATCCCTACCAGGTAACCAAGGTCTATTCGCTATCCCTCCTTGACATCTAATTACTCTTCATTTCCCCGTTTTCACTTTGATTTAACTCCTGCTTTCAAACTTAATGACTCCTTAGATTTTGCACTGTTCTTCGGAGGCCACCTCTTGCTTTACCTATGGAACCATCTAGTCCCTCTTTTTTATTGTTGCAAGATAAACTTTATTAAAATGCAAACTACATATCACCATTTTACTTAGTCAGTAAAAGCATCAATTAAATTTGAATTTATTCATCACCACTGCCTTAAAAATTAAGTCTAACTTCATGAAGACAAAAAAAGTCTCTCTCTGGCAATTCCCAGATTACCTCTCCAGCTTCCTCCTCCCACTGCATACGACACTGAGTCATACTAAACTTATTAACATACTAACAGGCTTCTGGCTCCATGTTTGCTCGAAACTCCCAATGTTTCCTGGAGAAATATCTCTTCTCTTCACTGCTTTCTGAGATTCTCAGGGTAATTGACTTTTCTGTATTGTTTAAAATCTGTATGGAACCAAATAGGGATGTCTATTGTAGGATCAATAGCTCTGGCTGTTTTTCTGATTTATGTACTGTACTCATGTATTTCCCATGGGGGAGTTTAATGTCCCTCAGAAGCAGGAATTACTGAAGATAGTGATTCAAATGCCAGTAAATAATTTGGTAGATAAACCTATTGAATATAGTAGGAAAATGTAGAGTGAAGAACAGCCAATGAAGTGTGACATTCAAGTCAGATACTACTGTGGGCAACTGGAGTTTAACTCTGCAGGAAAACAAACAAAACAAACAAAAAAAAATAGAAAAATGGAGATTATAAGCTTCAGAATTCTCTTTCTTAAAGCGTGAAAATCGAGGATATTCATCAGTCAGTAGATGTGGGCTCCTCTTTGATGGAACTATGGGGTGTGTGCACGTGCGTGAGTGTGAATGTGGGGATTTTATTCCCCTGGTCTTTCCTGAAGCAAGGGCAGAGTAATTTTCTATGGCTTCTGATACAACCTTCAAATTCTTTATTCTGGTTGAAATCTGAGGAAGATACTTATCAGTGGACCAAACAACTTGACCAGTAATAATGAGTTTGCAAATAGCCAACAACATTCCATGAATATTTTGTTGAGCACTACTACATGCCTGGGCACTTTTGATCATTCACCATTAATAAAACAGTATAGCACTTAATAGGCTCAGTACCAGAGTATCTTAATTCACTTTCTAGTTCTACCAGTTATAAGCCATGTGAACGTGGGCAAGTTGTTTGAGGTTTCTGTTCTGTGAAAGAAGCATAATAATAGTTTTTATATCATAGGGTTCTGTAGGTCATATAAATTAATAAATTTAACTAACATGACACAATGCCTGGTACATTCTAGGCACTTGATAAATTCTATTAAGATCAGTGTGTCTTTATTTTCAAAGATTCCAAAGGCTATAGATCATCAAGAACTTTTTGAAATTTGTTTTATCAACAAAAGTCTTATACTATTCATACTTATAATAGATTGCAATTGCTTCTAAAGTAGGATACACTATACTTATTATAAGACATGAAATAGGTACATCATATTCAGGAACTAACAACACAAGCTATCAGCATAAGCTAATGATGAAAAAAAAGGAAGATGTTTCCTATAAATAGCTACACACCAAGATGCGGTCCTTCATATTAGAATACTTTATCTACATTATATCCGTCAGCCTAATTAAAGCAATGGCCCTGGGCCATGTATTTCTGGTTGATCCAGTCCCGATGTGCCTGGAGGAGTGTTTGAGCATAAGGAAAATAGCTGACAGGTGGGTAAACAAATGGTGCTTCTGCCTCTGGGTGATAGAGAAATCTGAGGTGCACACAAGAGGACCAGACAATTAAGTGGAGAAGAGAGAGTCAAAGATGGAGGTTTATACATCATTGTTTCCTACTGCTCCTTTATGATATCTCTTCTCCACTTTTGTCATGTGAAGACTAATACATTTTATATATTTTAACCAATTTCTTATCCATAATAATGTTCCACAAGGGATGGCAAAGTCACTTTGTCAAATTCTACAAGCCAGGCTATCCCGTTACACTTAATGAACACTGTCATCTTTTGATTGAAAACAGTGGCACATGAGAATGGTTAATAGACTCTTGTTGAACACAGGGATTCCCTTTCATACATTTACCTTCGAATACTGGAGCTCAGTAGTTCATTCTGCTGCTAGAAGACAGACTTTCATTCTCTTGGGAGCAGGATCAAATCATATCTTATTTGGAAGTAATGGTAAAATTTGAGAGTAATGAAAAAAGCAGGTTTCATTTGTTTTTTTCTGCCTCCAAGGTAGTATTCTATTCTCTCTAGCATTCTTCATGTAAACATATACATCAATTGATGTTATTTTTCCACTTTAGAAAAATTTACTAGGAAGCCCATATCTTCTGTCCTAATGTTTTACCCCAAAACAAGTCCAGGAAATGATTGAAATGTGACACTAGAGGAATCCTAAAATTGTCTTCCTGATAATCATGAAATTTTTGAAAAGCAGTTGCTACCTGTGTGTCATCCCTCTGGCCAAGACCACACATGGCAATACCTCATCTTTCGCTCTATGTGAATTTTTAAAAAAATGAAATAAAATACCTCAAAAGTATTATGCCCAATCTGTTGGTTAAGAAGGCAGCTGTGGGGCTGGGGATTTGGCTCAGTGATTAGACTGCCTGCCTCGCAAGCACAAGGCCCTGAGTTCAATCCCCAGCACCACAGGAAAAAAAAAAAAAAGGCAGCTGTGTGTTCAGAATTGTAAAGTGGAGCCTAGAAGTTGGCAAAGACTGAAGAAATTAGCAAAGGATATAAGAAAACGCAATTGAAAACCCAATCTGCTTGGACATTTAGATGGAAACCAATCTCAACACATAGACAATCACAAAGATGCTTGGTTTCACTTCTGTGTGTAGCCTAAAGAAGTTACACATATAACTCTAAGAAAGAAAATTGGGATTTGAGCTTCTATGAGGCACTAGAGCTTTCACATAAATTCTCATTTAATACCTATAACAATCTCACTTAAAATTATGTCCATTTAACTTGTGATAAACATAACTTCATAGAAAACTATTTGTCCCTTGATAGTACAATCTGTAGGTGGTTAAATCACAATTTAAATCTAGAAATTACCTTCACACTCAAGATATTTTCAATATCTCATTATCTATTCAGATTCAGTAGGTAATTAAGTCATGCTGACCCCTTGAATAATTTTAATGAAAAAAAAACTTAGAAAACTGAAACTTTATGGCCCTATACAAATTATTTGCTTTTATTGTGAGAGTAGAATATAAAATATAAATACTAGTGACTCCCTAAAAGTATAAACCATTTTGAGGGCAAAACAAAAGTGTCTACTGAAATAGCAATTTGTGCCTTTAATTTCCGAATGTTTAGCAGCTTCTCACATCACTCTGCAGTGTTCTTCCTACTGAAGACACCATAAGCCCTACCGGAAGCGGGACATGTACCATAACCAGCACTGGTGGACATCGAAGGTATTTTACCTTCTGTCTGCAAAAAGTGCTGCTTCTTCAGGACTCTTGCCAGCTCTTCTCCATGCAGTGAAGAACATGTCATTTAGATTAAAAACTTCTGCCCCCAATCCAAACAGAGCATGCGCGGAAGGCACAGGCACACTCTCATCCACAGTTACATTAACAGTTGTCACCCTACCCTGGTGCATTATTATTTTTATTAAGCCTCCAGTTGGTTTATTTGTGAGACTGAAACCTTCTCAAGCTGGTTATTAAACTATGTTGTTAAAAATAAATAAATAAATCAACTGTGTTGTTATGGGAAAGGTCCTTCAAAAGGTTGCTAAGTACCAAGGGCAACATTTTTTTCAAAAGCCCCATTAAATTTCTTTCTATGACATGTTTTGTTTCCATTATGAGTGTTATTTAGGGATCAGATTTTACTTGCACACATACACATCTGTTATCACATAGTTTATTTCCAAATGTTCACTGAGTCTTGGAAAATGTTCTGTGCACTTCTGTAGGCAAACATAAGAAGTTTCAGTGAACAAAGCTAAGAGCCGTCTCATTCCTAAAGTTGGTATCAGTGGGAAAGAGGAGGAGAAAATAAAAAATAGACATAATAGAAAAAAAGTGAAAGCTGGTCATGGTGATACACGCCTATTATCCTGGAAGGCAGGAAGGTGAGACACAAGTTTAAACTCATCCTGGGTAGTTTAGCCACTTAGAGAGACCCTGTCTGCTATGGCTTGTGTCTAGAAGTCCCCCCAAAGCCTCATGCAGTCATAGGTGGGGGTTTATAAAGGTGGCTGAATCTAGAGTGTGTGATACTGGGATTAAATTTGTGATGCTGGGATCACAAATTGTGTGTGATTACTAAATTAGTCCACTGATTGCTTTGGCATAGTCCTGGGTAGGATTAAGGGTGTCCTACCCTGGGTGTGAAAGTTATCTGCCCTAAGGGTGGGTAGCCTGGATAAAACACAAGGAACAGAAAATTGCTTGTTGTTTGCTTGCTGCTTGCTGCCTTCTGCCTGCCCTGCTTTGCCATGGACTGTTTCTCCACCATGATGCCCCTTGACCTGCCACTCTGCCTTGGAGCTAGCTGACTATGAACTGAAACTTTTACTAACTGCAAACCAAATAGACCTTTCCTCCTTTAACTTTGGGTGTCTGGTATTTTGTCTCAGCAATGAGGAAAGTAATGAAGACACTGTCCAAAATAAAAACAGGGACTAGAGATGTAGCTCAATGTGGAGGCCCTAGATTCAGTCTTCAGTACCTCACCGAAGGAAAAAAAAAAGGTCCAGCAAGATAAAAGGCAATGAGGAGAGCTTGCAATTTATAATTTTAAATGGAGTAGTTATATTCTCAATGAGAAAGTAACTATTTAAGTCAATATTTAAGACATTTGAACAAACATTTCAAAGAAGTGAGAAAATCATCCATGAGAATTCCTGGGGTAGAAGTGCAGGGCTACAGTGGAGTAACAGCAAAGAGGTCAGTTTGGAGAGTTATTGAGAGCTAAGGGTAGGAAAGGATTTCAGAGAAATGACCATAGTTGGGTTATATAAGTCTTTATCTTTTTAAAATTTTATCTTGTCTTGGCACGTAATAATTGTTTGAATTGATAGGATACAATGTAATGTAACATATATGTATATTGTGGAACATGCAATTTAAGGTAGTTAACATATTCATCACATTACATACTCATCACTGCTTGGCATTAAGAACATTTACATTCTACTGTTTTAATGTTTTTGACATTTTCAATAAATTATATTAACTGTAGCCACCATGCCATGCAATTGATCACTAAAACTTCTTCCTCCTGTCTAGCTGAAACTTTACAACCTTTGACCAAAATCTCCCTGTCCTTCACTATTTCCTGCCCCTAAACTTTGGGAACCAGCATTCCACTCTCAACCTTATGAGTTTAACTCTTCAAAGCATCTTTTATGATGAGGGAAACAGGAAGCCTTTGAAAGGTTTGATCAGACAAGTACCATGATATGACTTGTACTTCAAAACGATCACTGTGGGGGCTGGGGATTTAGCTCAAGTGGTAGAGCAAGAGTGCCTAGCAAGAGTAAGGCCCTGAGTTCGATCCCCAGCACCAAAAAAAAAAAAAAAAAAAAAATCACTGTGGCTACATCATTGAGGATAGATGGTAGGAGGACAAGATAGAAGAATAGTTTACTGATTGACAAGATGATGGGGTGTCTCCACCCAAGGCAGTAGAGGTGGAGTGAGGACCAAGGGATTTTTCTGAAGTACTGGATGGTACAGAAATGTCAAGAACAACTTAAAAATGTTGACCCGAGTTACCGGAAGGATGGAGCTGCCAGTAACTGGCTGTAGGCCCAGCCAGTTTGGGAGGGCAGATCAGTTTAGTGCAGGGCACGTTAAATTAGAAATGTCCATGTCGCTCAGGTCAAGTAGACAGTTGGATATTGAAGTCTAGAATTCAGGATACAGTTCTGGTCTGGGGATGTATGTTTGGAAAACATTACTACGATGATATTTAAAGCCAGTTCTTATATTTGCTAAATTTTCCTCTTAGCATCTATTACTATTAAAATACATCATTCTATCTTTATTAGGGAGTAGCTATAATCATAAGTATTGTATTCATTTATCTTGCAGTTTTCTTTTTCCCTTTCTGTCAAAGTACTATATCCAGGCAGTAACTTGTGTGTGTTTTATTATCTCCTAATTCCTCAGCTCCTAGAAAAAATATGCGCACATAGTTATTGTATTCAACTAAAGGTATACTTTCAAATACTTCCTAAACAACTTAGTCCCTGGTTGTTCCCAGGCCCCGACATGTTCGTGTCCCCTCCACATCTTCTGTGATCTTGATCCATAGGCACCTTCATTTGGATCCTCCTGTCATTTTCTGGGGGTTCAGATGCAGATGGACCCTTGGCATCAACAATTTCTTTCCATGCCCATTTTCTACCACAGACCTCCTAAATTAAAATGTAATCAATGTTATCCTAGTCTTGAGTAGGGTCTCCTGGAAAACTATTAGAAAATATACTTGTATATACTATTATTATCTGATCTTCTACATTGGCTTAAATTATCCATAATTAAGAAATGCATTATTGCTGAAGAAAAGAGGCGAAAAGATTTCCTTGATTACCACTATTTCCTTTCAGACCGATTTGTTTAAAAGCTTACTCATCATCCCTATCTTTCTAGAGTGCACTATTTAATTTTTAAATGCATTGTAAATGAACATTTTTCTGTACAGCAGCTGACAGGTGGTGACTTATCAAAATGGAGGAGTTGGGGCTGGGGATGTAGCTCCGCAGTTAGAGTGCTTGCCTAATAAGTGCAAGGCCCTGAGTTCAATCCCCAGCACCAGAAAAAAAAAAAGGAGGAGTTTTCACATTTATAAGTGAATCATCTTTTTTATTAAAACAAGAAAGCATAGTTTTCTGTTCCTATTCCTATCTCTAACCAGTCTTTCCAGTATAATTGGTCCCTATTGCTTAGTAAATTTGTCTTCTTGAAATGTAATAGTCAAGTTCAGGTCAATTTTCCAGTGTTACTAAGCAGGAAAATGAAAGGCTGAGTTGTTGGGTGGTCACAGTTTTTGGAAACTTGATAGACTTGCCTAACATTTTAGAGTTAATTTCATTCTAAAGCTCTTCCTTTTTTATTTTATAGGTCAGCCCAAGAGAAGTTAATTAATCTAATCTGGGAACCCAAACTAGAAAGTAGAAGAAGGACTTGATTCTCATTCAATAAATGTTACTATTCTGAAAATTTTTTGCTATTATAGGCCTAAATATGAAGACTATGCCAATAACAGTTTAATACTTTTTCTTA
Organism: Hystrix cristata; assembly: GCA_004026905.1. Taxonomy (NCBI): domain Eukaryota; kingdom Metazoa; phylum Chordata; class Mammalia; order Rodentia; family Hystricidae; genus Hystrix; species Hystrix cristata. The sequence continues at coordinate 17,918 of PVJO010026097.1, forward strand.
ATAATTTTGTCCTGATTTCTGTTATGCTGAATTATGATACTGTTAGTGTTAATCATCATTCAAGTCATTTAAGAATTTATGGCTGGGGTGGCCAAGATTTATTCCATGAACTACATTTGATAGAAGGAACTCCTTCTAGATGTTCCACACCTGTAACTTTTGGGGATTAGAAACTGAAAGAAAGGTGTTGATTACAATTTCATAAAAGCAATTATGAATTTCTGAAAAAGGAATTGTCTTCCAAAGCAACAGTTTTGCCTCCTTATTTGTAGTTGTAATATTTGAAGCTAACCAGTTTAAATTTTCTGTTCATGAAAGTCTACTTAAAATTCCATTTTTATTGGAAAATAGGTTCATTTCAGCTTGCTATTTCATATTAATTTTTTAAAAAAATTAAGCTATACTTATTTTTCCAAGCATGCTATTTGTTAGGGTTTATATCTAGATGCCCCCCCAAAGCCTCATGCACTCATAGGCGGGGCTTTGGGGAGGTGATTGTATCATGGGGCAGTACACACTCCCGTGGATTGCCGTAGTTCACTGATGAGTTCATAGTTAACTGTGATGTTAGGAGGCGGGTTGCGGTCGAAAGAGGCCGGGCGCTGGGAGGGAGACCTGTGAAGGCACGCCGCCTCTCCAGCCCCTGTCTTCTCTCTCCACTTCCTGACTGCCATGAACTGAGCAGCTTTCCCTCCGCGTGCCCCTCTGCCATGCCATGCCTTGGAGCCTGCTGACCATGGACTCTAACCATGAGCCAAAATTTAATTTGTAGGTATTGGTATTTTGTCCCAGCAAGAAGAAAGTGAGTAAGACCCTGTAGACAGAGTAGCTGAACATGAAGCTGTCCAGGCGCCCTCTTGCCATCACTCATCAGTGCTAGCTGCCCTCCCCGAGCAGATGAGCATGTTCATCATGCCCTCCGCGGAGCCTGCCACCATCTCTCAGACCAGATCAATTCCTTTTGTCCATCTCAGCACATCACATGTTTCTGTAGTAAAAGCTCTCATTATACGAGAGTTACATTTGTGTTACTGTGTAGTATCAGTTTCTGTATTAAAAACAGAATTTCTCTAAGGAGAGGAAATGTGCACTTTTATTCACTATTTTATCCTAGCATGACTGCATATATCAAGGAGGATTCAAAATAGGCACTAAATGAATATTGGATGAACAAATCAATTATTGAAAATGCCCATGAATACAGAATTATTTACAGCAAAACAATGTTTTCCCAAAACTGTTTCTGCCCTTAGCAAGGTTAAAAATCTACTGAATTGTATTGATATGAGCAAAATAGTGGACCTTTTTGTTGTTCTTATAAATATTTTTATATGTATCGAGCATCTCACCTCATTGACTTGTCCTGGGGTTGAGGTAAGTGGCTCAGTTTCACTTTTTCCAGTAAACTCATCCAATCCAATAACTTACTTAGTTTTGGATTGTCTTCATAGATTCAATCCTTCCCATTTCTTCTAGAAGTTGATATTCAGTTGTTGGTTAGGAGGCTCTTGTGCATCATCCTGCTGTGCTGGGAAGTGCAGCAGGTTGCCAAGGGATTGAAGAGAATACCCAACATAGATAAGATTTATAAGGCATTAACAAGAAAGCAAAGAGTTAACTGGGACTTACTAATGAGGGAATGTCCACAAGAAACTCACCTGGGTCCAACAGGGCTGCTTGACAGAATCCCACCAGGAGCATACTCAACAACAGCACCACCATGCTAAGTCCCTTGGGCAAATCCGTGAGGAACGCGTGCCTCACAACAGCAGCCCGCGGCAGTGCGGCGGGTTGGTTAGATGAATTGCTCAGCAGCGGGCTCCTGCAGGGAGCAGGACTAAACATCATAGCAGCAGCATCGTTAGTGGTCTCTGTTGTACTGTAATGCCCACTGTTTTAAAGAACAAGTGACTTAGCGTACAGGCAGGCAGGCAGTTCCTACAGATAACACTGATTTGTCCAGTGTCCAGACGTTCCGCATTCTGGGCCCAGTCCACCTCCAGTGTCCCTTTGACTTGGGAAAAGTCTTGGAAATGCAAAAGGAGCATTTTCAGGTTCTAAATAGTACTAACTGTCCTAGTTTTGCTCAGGGGACAGTATGCAGAGTAATGTGATTTCTGAAAATAAAATGTGAATATTTGTGAAGAATTTGTTGTTAAATCATTACTTACAAGAACAGTTCCTATATAGCTCTTACTCTAAGACCTTAAAGTGCAGTGTTTCATGTTTTGTTTATTTTCCTATCACTTAACACAGGAACTAGCACACAGTACATACTTAATAAATTTCTTTAAAACACTAATCAAAACAAACTATATTAATTGAATGAAAGGGAAACACAAATGAGTTTCTTCAGGAAATTACATATTGCCTTTATACAAATTATGTTTTTGATATATGTCTCTTCTTTGATTTTAAAAATAGGCAAGAAAATATTGCTGCTAGTTTAAGTAGACAAGAGGCTTAATAAATAGGCCAAATGAGTAAGAGAAAAACTAAAGTGATAGGCAGAGATCACAAGTCTCATTATGTAAGACAAAAGGGTCCTTGATCAAGTATGTTGGAGGGGTGGTAGTACAAATATGGGCAATTAAGAGCTTGCAATCCGAGCAAACTTTCAGCATATTGGTTAAAAAAAAAAAAAAACCAGCAAGACGGGGTTCTGTGTTCTCTTTCTGTTTCTCTAAGAAATACCTGTGAGATGTGGGTAGGCAGTGGGGCCCTGGCCTGAGCTGTAGCCAACAGGAGGCAGCCCAGGCAGGCTGGAAGGTCAAGGTCTCTGGCAGACGTGAGAACAGGTGTTTGGTGTGAGTCCAGCTTGCCTTTTCAATGCAGATAAACAGATGGTCTCTGCTGTGACGAGGTGAAGAGCAGCGGCTCTCCACCTCAGTGAGCAACACCCAGAAAGCTTCATTAAAATGCAGATTCATAAGGATTATCTTTAGAGTGTCCAATTCTGTAGGTGTAGGATGTGCCCACGACTCTGTATTTTGAAATAGCACTTACAGAAATTCTGATGACACAAGAAAGCACTTCTTGCAAAATACTATAGATTTTAAAATATTAAGCATCTTTTTTCAAGTAAATTGAAATTTACTAATGAATGATTACTTATTATACATATATCCATAACAATATAAATAGAACTCTTGTGAGTTAAGGATGTTTTACATATTTCTGTGTATCAGATGTATAAGTTTAGGTATTGTAACAGTTAAACTGGGTCAGGTGTGTCTGTGCGGGTGATTGAGGTTTGAACTTGCTTATTGTGTCTGTGGCTCTGGACCCTTCTCTGGCACTGTCCCTTCCTTTGCTTCCCAGCCAACATGAACTAAGCAGCTTTACTCATCCACTTCCTTCTGTCATGATGTTTCTGCCTTGGAGTTATCCAGCCATAGACTGAGCCCTCAAACCTCTCCTCCTGTAAGTGGTTTGCATCAGGTACTTTGTACCAACAGTGGGAAAGCTAATGCATATATTAAACTTTTAATCATTTTCCTTTAACACACACATGAAACCTGATTATCTTTCATTGAAATTTCTCGTAGTTTAAAAAAGTCTAAACTTGAAGTTTCTAGCAGTCCATTATATTGTTTGGAATAAATTTTCTATAACGAGCAAAACCTTCTGGTGCAATGACCTATAGCAGAGGTGGCGAACCTGTGGCACACACACTGCAGTGAGCTGTTTATATCCCTGAAAGCTCTAAAAGGTTTACCATCACT
>PVJO010026098.1:0-21779 GCA_004026905.1 Hystrix cristata
AGACTCTGGTTTTAACACCTTTTGTTTTTTAAATATATGTTTTTACAGGTAAACCTTGTCTCGCTAGGTAGCTCAGGCTGACCTCAAACTCACCCTGGGCAGTCCTCTTGCCTCAGCCTCCCAAGTCTGGGATGACAGGCGGGGACACCACACCTGGCATCTGAACCGTGTTTACTGCTCCGCTGGGTAGACTTTCAGTCCGGCCTCCGTCGCTTCTGGGAGTTCATACCGGAAGCAGGATCCCGCATGCGCCCAGAGCAGACTGCCCGGGAGGCTCGCGAAGGGCCAGTGCTGCAGCACAGTGTCCCTTCCTCTGCGCCAGGCTTCGGGCCACCTTGACGCTTCCAATGGAGTGTCACACTGCATGGGACCCGCGGCAGGGCGACGGGTCACGGCCCACCACCGCCAGGACCCGTGAGGCTGCATTCTCAGACGTGCCCGGGACAGCCCTCCAGGGCCCCCATGCCTTCCCTCACACACCGCATCCACATGCGCAACCACTTCGTGAGCAGGTAGGGAAACTGAGGCTGGATCAGTCACCTGGCCTTCTTAAAGCTTCTACAGGTAATGCCACACCCGGTGGCACACACCTGTTAGTCCCACCACTCAGCAGGCAGAGGCAGGAGGATCCCTGTGAGTTCAGGGCCACCCTGGGCTACACAGGAAGACCCTGTCTCAAAACAAACGACAGCCAAACAAAAAGCCTGAGACTCCTGTACGTACATCACTTAAGATGACAGAGAAGGCTCAGAAATGTCCAAAGCAAGTCGAAGGCCAGCCTGTCTCAGAAAAAACAACAAAAATAAAACCTCAAGACTCTGCCTTCCACAAGTTACTTTGCAGGCTGAACAAGTTATGAGGGCTTAATGAAATTAAAATACAGAGAGGCTGAAGTAGTCTACAAATGTACAGAGCAAAAGTGACCTGAAGGCCGAACTGACGGAGAGGGCTAACATTCACGCGCCTGTCTCACACGCGTGCGCACTCGCAGTCTTCCTGAAGCGCCAGTGCCGGGCCCAGCACAGAGGCGCCTCCGGGACGAAGCTCCAGGGCAGGTGCACACAGTGCCCGGACCGCGCATGGCGCCATGGCCCAGGGCTCCGGGCCGGCACCATGAGCCGGGCACAAGGCCCTATTTGCCCGCAGCTCAACCCCACGGCAGCTGCTCCATGGAAAAAGCCGGCCCAATAATTGGCTTCTTTCACCTCTGTTAATCACGAACAAAAGTGTCATTCAGTCCCCAAATGGACAAAATGCTCCCCGGCCGGCCAGGAGCCGGGCCAATGGGCTGGAATAACAATCACTCGCAGCATTTTCCTCCCCTTTTGTGGGGCCTTTCAAAGCCCTTAATTAAGACCTGCACAAAGGACCCCCACCGGCTCCCCTCAATGGGGCATTACACGCCTGTTTTCTTGTATTTAAAGAAAAAAAATAGTGGGGATTTTCTGCCACGCATTAAACAGAATACACAATTTCCATTTATTTGCAACTGAAATACTGTTAAAATTTTCGAGCTTAAATATTATCCCAGGGGACAAAGCAGGTTCTTCGCATCCCAGGCCTGGGGAGTGGAGGGCAAATGAATGAAGGTCGGTTGCAAGGAGGTGAGAAGCGGCGCCAGCTCCCAAGGGTGGGAACCAAAACTGGTTCCCCTGGGCCTCCGCACAGCGCCCACGCCCTTGGTGCGGGGCACAGCAGAGGCCTGGGCTGGCTCCAAGCCCACGCCAGGCCGGCAGCAGAGGGCAGCCGAGCTGGGCTCTGTGGTGCTTGGACTCTGCGCCACCGTGGATGGGGAAGACAGAAAGGTTTTCACGGCGACCGGGCTGCGTGCTGGAACCCACGGCTTTCCCCTCCCCACCCGACAAAGCCCCGTGATTATGGTGGGAAAGAATCCCCGGGGCTGAGCTGCCCCCGCGCCCAGGACTCTGCATTCCCAGGCTTGCTCGGGCCCACAGGACTGCCGAGCCAGAGACAGAGCCCCGCGGCTGGGCCGCCCTCCCAACGTGACGGCTCCTGGCTCCTGGCCGTCCGGGGAGGGGCTGCAGGTGGGCACTGCACCTGGCCAGCCCCTCCTGGGGGACCTCCACGGCCGCCAGGCGCCGCCCCTTCTCTTGTAAATTCACCGGTTCCTATGGCAGCTGCCAGGCTGGGGACTGACGACCGGCTCGGCTTGAATGTCGCCTCCCGCACGCTGGGCTCCCACAGCCCAGCCGGCCTGCCCCTCCTCCTCGGCCGCAGGCCTTTGTATTCCATCTGTGCTGGCCTGGCCTTCGCCCCCACACCAGGTCACCGAGCCACACTCGGTGGCTCTGGGCGCTGACCGCGGGGGGTTCGCGTCCTGGTAAGTAATGATCGACCCTGACTGGGGCCTGGTGGCGGACGCCTCTCAGGCCAGCACTCGGGAGGCTGATGCAGGAGGATTGCTGTGAGTTCGAGGCCAGCCTGAACTACATGGCGAGACCCTGTCTCAAAAAAGCCAAATCAAACCAAACCGATCAAAACAAAACAACAACAACAACAACAACAAAACAAAGAGACTTTAGGTCGTGCACAAATGTGTAGCAAAATCACTTGGTTTCACAATGCTCTTTTCAAAGATTTTTGCCATGAAATGCAGGAACGCCTGATTAAATCAGCAATTCTAGGAAGCCTTAATTCAAAGAAGTCAGGGCTAAATTGAAACTGTTATTAAATTAAAGCAAATCTTCTTGAGTTTTTGTTGTTTAGCTGAAAAGAACATCATGGAAACAAAATGCTTTGGCCACACTTCTGTTTCTTGTCTGAATCATTTTGTCAAAAAACGCTGATTCCTGAGGGAACTGAAGTTCCAAGTGTGCACTTGCATTTAAAAATACCGGTTAGAAGCCGCACCTCCAGGTCCATCCTAAAAGACACCACAGGAGTTCCTCAGCAGGGTGCTAGCCTGCCCTGCGGCACTCAGGAGGCTGAGGCAGGAGGATCGCTGTGAGTTCAAGGCCAGCCTGGGCTACACAGTGAGACTCTGTCTCAAAAAACCAGTAATAATAATAATATTAAAGATGAGAGACGGGGGTGGGCTTCACAACCAAAGCACTAAAACTGTAGCGCCAAAACAATTAAAAACTAATATTCAACAAGCTTTGTAAATTGTCTGGAGATTTTACTTCCAACAAAGCGCTGGGTCAAATTAGTATTTTCAATTCCTCCTGGCAGCAAATGTATGCTTTCAACTCCACAAGCTCGCACTTGGAAAATCGCATACCAGAACTTCCCATAATGCTGCTGTTGTAAAACTAAAACAAAAAAAATACTTGCAGAAAAATTTTCTCCCGTCTCCCTGCCTTGCTTCTGGGCTGTAAATGTGAGGGCTGCATTCTAAAACAAAACAAAATGAAACAAACCCCCTCTCTGCCAGCCGGGCCCAGGAACTTCCCACTTCATCCCCAAGTTCGATCTTCCGGTTCACAGAATGTGTCCACAGCAGGATGCGGGTAGGGCGGGCTCCTCGGGCCTGCCCTGCAGAAACACAAGCCTGGTTCGTTTGTTCTTTGAGACAGGGTCTGGCTATGCAGTTCAGGCTGGCCTTGAACTTACTATGTACTCCAGGCTGGCCTTCAACTTGTGGCGATCCTCCTACCTCAGCCTCCCAAGTGATGGATCACAGGTGTGTGCCACCACGCCCTGCAAAACCATAACTTCTTACTGTTCAGAAACTAAAGTGCTTTTTAAGACTCAGGCCAAAGTTGGCATCATTTTGCAATTAAAAAATAAGGTCCTGTTAAATTTTAAAATCGCAACCACATAGAACTGCTGCGCGCCATGGTGCACACGTGACCCGGGAGAGTGCAGCTCAGCCCGAGATCAAGGCCGGGACCCTGGTCGGCCCGGCAGCCTGCTCGCATGCTGCCCGCTGCTGTGCGGCACGGACCAGAACTCGTGTGCACACACAGGCACACGCGAGCCGGAGGCGGGGTGCAGACCGGAAGCTGCTCACACAGTCTTCCAATAACTGCGCGCGCCTGTCATCCCAACACTCCGGTGGGCGGCGCAGGAGGGTCCGCAAGTTCAAGGCCAGCCTGCACTGCACGGGGCCATCCTGTCTCGGCGAACCAGAAAGACAAACCTGGCGATGCGCCGGAAGCGGAGCAAGGCTGAGCCTCGCTACTTCCCTACTGGGGGCGGGAGCCCCACGAAGGCCTCTCGGGACTCTGGGCCAACCTGGTGTACTCCAGACGGGGTCCGGCCACGCAGCCCAGGCTGCCTTCAAACGTGTGATCCTCCTGCCTCAGCCTCCCGAATGCCGGGATTACAGGCATGTGCTGCTGTGCTCGGCTTTGACAGCGTTTGTCGCTGTTGAGACAGGGTCGCCCTGTGCAGCCGAGGCTGGCCTCAAACTCACAGCGACCCTCCCCGCTCAGCCTCCTGAGCGAGCACCAGGCTCGGCTTGGCTACTGTTTTTATCAGTTTGAAGTACTTTAAGACCGGAAGTCACACGAACAGTACAGCGGGTTTCTGTGGACCTCCAGCCGGCTCTCTTGCTGCCCATCAGACATCACACGCCAGCGGGCAGAGGGGCCGGCGTGGTCTGCGCTTCCTCGCCCAGACCCAGCCCGGCCCAAGCGGCTTTACATACGCTTGGTGAAATCGGGCACGTGGATTCGTTCCCGCTGCAACCGTTGTAAAAAGGGGCTCACCAGAAAGTCTCTCCTACAAACAACAACGACGATGACCATGACAACGAGAGTCAGGTGCGGTGGCGCATGCCTGCAATCCCAGCACTCAGGAGGCTGAGGCAGGAGAATCACTGCAAGCTTGAGGCCAGCCTGGACTACAGAGCTGGACCCTGTCTCAAAAAAATCATAAAAAAAGTAAAATAAATAAAACAAAGGTCACCTCAGCACCTTGGCAGTGCCAAGGCCAAACTCCTGGAACCTGAGAGAGGCAGGTGAGGCTCCCCCACCGCGTCCTCAGTCATTTCCTGTCACGGCCGCCCACCCACGAGGCTCCATGCCACAGCCCCGGGTGGCACTGTGGGCTGCCACAGAAACCTCTAATGTGCACACAGGGCTGTCTGGCCATGTGAGAGAGACCAACAGATCTCTTCCAGGGCTGGCAGGGATAAACATCATTTTTGGTTTTTCTGAGACAGTCTGGAATTTGCAGGGATCCTCCTGCCTCAGCCTTCCGAGTTGTTGGGATAACAGGCGTGCACCACCACGCCCGGCTTGGAAGACAAACGTGAAGGCAGAGAGGCCGGGACAGGTTCTCCTAGGGAGCCAGCACAGCATCCCCGGGGCACACCACACAGGACAGAGGAAGGGCCGCACCCATGTGCCCTGCACCTGCGTGCACAAGTGCACACAGATTCCCTTGGGGGCCACCCGGGGCAGCCCACACGGACCCCATTCGGACACACACCAGAAACAGACCGGGAAGCCCCGGATTTCCTCTGCAGACTGCACAGGCTTGCTGAGCATGGCCCGGTCGCACGGTGCACGTCTCTGCCAACCAGCCGCGGCGCTCGGAGCAGCCTCCCTGCCCGCCCGGCGTGCACAGGACAGCGATGAAGCGCCCCGTATGTTTTCTCTGTCAGTGAGGCGGCTATTGAAAGCAGGGCCACGGCAGTCCCCCGCAGAGGGCCTGGGTCAGGCCATTCATGTGTAACCAAGCAGATGTCAAGGCCGCAATGGGGAAAACATCGCAGACATGTTCTTGGAAGAAAGAGCCCGGGGTGGAGAAGGCACCAGTGTACCCGGCTGCCGCGCATCCACGCAGGCCATCACCTGCCAGCTGCCTGAGCGAAGCCATTTTCAACGCGGCTCACAGTCAAAACACAAGACCCCGCTCAAAGCTTCTGAACCGATTCTGCAGTGTTCAACACGAACATCAGCACGGGGTACAGCTCTGGAGGTACAGCATACACTGAGTGTGTGAGAGGCTGTGGGTTCAAGGCGAGGCATCGCAAAAAGAAGTTAGGCCAGAGCAGTTTGGAAAAATGACATGTTTTAAAGACAGGATTTTAAAATGGATGCGGTGGCACATGCCTGTCATCCCGGCTCTCTGGGAGGCTGAGGCAGGAAGGTCCCAAGTTTCAGACAAGCCTGGGTAACCTCACAACATAGCAAGACCCTATTTCAAAAACTAAAAATAAGAAATAAAAAAGCTGCACCCCCACAACAAAAGCGAAACAAAAAAGGTTTTGGTTCCATAATTACTTTAAGAGAACGAGGCTTTCTTCATCCACGAAACAGGAGCGCTGTTCTCGAATGTATAATACACACACACACACACACACACAAGGCCACCTCGGGAACACGGCCCACGTACAGCTCCCCGTGATCTCGCAGACCTGGAAACAGGGTGATGTGGAGAAGAAAGAACTCAGCAAAGCCAGGCCTGGTAGTAATCCCAGCCCTTGGGAGGCTGAGGCAGGAAGAGCACCCTGAGTCCAAGGCCAGCTTGAAGTACATTGTGAGATCCTGTCTCAAAAACACAAAACAAGTAAAGAAAAGCAAAGAAATGTGTGTGTGTGTATATATACATATATGTATACATACAAATCTATATTCTAAGCTGCTGAGTATTCCAGGCTGGCCTCAAACTTGGGCTATCCTCCTGCCTCAGCCTCCTGCATGCTGGGATGACAGGCGTGCACCACCATGCTTGGCTTAAATGCTCATTTCTTGACCTAGATTATGCAAAGGCCATTTCCCAAACCTCAGCCACCATGTATCAACTAAGAGAAGCATAATGCCAACTCCTGCTGTGAGACGACTCAGCTCAGGTGCTTTTTTTGATAACTAAAATCTACCACGGTATAAAAAGCAGATTTTAAACCAGGCACGGTGATGCGCACATGCAATCCCAACACTCTGGAAGGCTGAGGCAGGAGGATTGCGAGTCGAAGTCCAACTGGGGCAACTTACCACCTTGGCGGCAACGCGTCTGAAATTGAGGATGAAAAGGGCTGGGGTGCAGCTCAGTGCGAGGGTCCTGGGTTCAACAGCCAGTACAGCAGAGAGGCGCTTCAGAGACTGAAAACAGCCAGCCCAAACGCTGGGAGTTTCAATTGCCGGACGCGACACGGAACACGTTAAGACGTTTCTACAAACCTTGCTGCACACGGCCCCGCGGTCTCCCGCGCCGAGTATCGAGTGAGTAACGAGTGTGCATCCGTGTGGCGAGGCAGAGCCAGGACCGGGGCCTGTGGACGCTGCAGCAGGACTCGGCACGCGTCCAGCTTCGGACGGCACAGCATCGCCTGGCGTCGGCGCCCGGGGACAGGTGACGCGACAGATGAGCCCCCATCCGGGCTCCGGGTCTGCTCGGCGCCCCGATCGCAGCACTGTGAGCTCCGGGCAGCAGCGCGGGGAGGAGGAGCCGCCTCTCTTCGCTTCGGGAGGACGGCCTGGCACTGCCAGAAGCAGGTTCGCCGACGAGCACCGTGGCTCGATGGAAAGCCCGACGCGTGTACCTACTTCCGGTTTTCGAGACAGGTCTCGCTGTGCGGCCCGTACTGGCCTCAAATTCACAGCGACCCTCCTGCCTCGGCCTCCCCAGTGCTGCGATGGCAGGCGTGCGCCAGCAGGCCCGGCCAAATAGCTTTGTGTAAAAACAGACAAAGTCCAGGAGATGGTTTTAGAGAGTCGGTGAGTCGCTAAACGATTCTTCCCACTTTACTTACAGGCTACAGTATCAAGCAATAAGACGGTGGCCATCGCCCGGCCCGACGGCCATCATGTGTGACAAGAAGAACAGGCGCGGCCGAGACCAGAACCCAGCGCCGCTCGCAGGCCGTCAGCACTCTCTGCTGCGCCAGGATGACGGGAGCAGCAATCCGAGGGACGGACGGACGACAGGGGAGGGAGAAAGCCCAAGCTGGTCGGCCGCCCACCGGCTGTGATCTGTCTGGGGAGATGAAGCTGTCAGCCTCACCTGACCGCCCTCGTGTGCAGGCTGAGGCCCGGACACCGCACGACCCCGCCGGTAAACCATGGCCCAGGACGGGCTGCCAGCTGGGGAGGCCCGCGGCAGACAAGGAGGCAGGCTGGGGCAGGCAGCCCGAGGGGCTCTCGGTAGGTGGGAGGTTCCAAGATTCGAGCAGGGCACAGGGGCGCACGCCTGTCATCCCAGCCACGGCCATGGGAGGCTGAGGCAGGAGGATCGCTGTGAGATCAAGGCCTGCCTGGGCTAGGTGGTGAGTTCAGGACCAGCCTGAACTACCTAGCAAGAGCCCGTCTCAAAAAACCAAGGAAAGAAAGAAAAAAAGGAGGGAAGAAAGCAATTTAAAACTCAAATTAACCAAGGAAAACTCTTGTCCTTGTTACAGACAAGCAAACTAAGGCACGCGCAATGTTACGCACCTGACTCACCCCTTGAATTACGGACAGCCCTGAACCCACTCCCCACGCACCCCCAGAGTCTCTGCCAAGCAAGGTACGTGGGCCACCAGCGTGCACACATGTGGAAACGTCTCGTCCCTAGAAAGCCCTGCTCAGGTAGCACTCAAATCCAGAGATAAGAACTCAGAAATCAAAGGCCGTCAAATCGTGGGTGGCTGAGGCAGGAGGATCGCCAGAGTTCAAGGCCACCCTGGACCACACAGGAAGACCCCGTCTCAAAAAAACCAAACCAAAACACAACACGAAAGGAGAAGAGAACGCAGCAGACTCTCCACGGACGCCAAAGGGCTGTTCGCTGTCCCTGTCCACTATGGCAGTTTGGACGATGACAACACACCAGCAGGACACTGAGTAACTGCAGTCTCCGAAGGACTTGGAGCAGAAAGGCTCGGGTTTCGGGGGGCCAAGCACCCCACAGGAAGCAGCGGCCCTGGTCCCCCTGAGCGCGGCAGTCTCTGCCAACCTCCTGATGCAAACACCAGGCTGGGCGGGAACCCCGGAGTCACCCTGGAAGTCAGAAGGGGCCTCGGGAGAGCCGGGCTCTGCCTGCTTAACCTCTCAGATAAGGGGACTGTCACACCCACGGGGGACCCGGCCACCAGAGAGGGAGGAGCTACATCAACACCCAGGTGCACACATCAGGAAGCCACCGGAGAGCCCTTCTCGACTCACAGTCAGGCGCCAGGCATGGCCTGGGACACGGAAGCGCATGCTCGAGGTCTGTGGCTGTCGAAGTCTTCAGTGACACAGAAACCCGAAGGCACACGGACTGTCTCCTCCCCACCGCTTGGGTCACTGTCTCCAGACTAGTGATTCTTAGAGCCTGTAAGGCCCGTGCTCAGAAGGCTGAGGCAGGAGGACCACCTTGAGCTCAAGGCCAGATGGGGCCACAGCATGAGACCCTGTCTCACCAAAACAGGAGACGGTGACTCCGATTACCACTGACAGAGACAGGTCTGAATCCTTTTCATAGAACAAACGCCGGAACGCGAACATCAGCAGCCCACATCCAGCTGGACTGATGTGGGACTCAGAACTGCCGACAGAAACACAAACAGGAGCCGCGATGCGACCGGGGGACTCCCGGCCACAGTACGGGGGTGGCTTCGGGCTGTTCCCGGGCTGCGGGCGAGTTCAGATGGGCCGGGCCACCTGGACTCCAGGCCACGCCACGCCGGGTGCCAGTGACAGTGCCCGTGGGGATGGGGCCTGACTCGGCTGCGGGCCGATAAGCTGTCACCATGTGGTGACATCCAAGCGGGGGTCCCGGGGCACCGGCCACGCGTCCAGGTGAGTACCAAACGCTGGCCCAGGAGGGTGGCAGCCACCGGAGGAGGGCCTGGACCCGGAAGGAGGAGAAAATGCGCCCCACCAGCAGCCAGGCGGACCTGCTCCTCCGTGCCCATGTTTACGACCCCGTGTGAGATGGTGCCAGAGGGCAGCACCGGGCCAGCGACACCTGGGGGCCAGGGCTCAGGCTCGAGCGGGGACACGGGGACAGTGCCCAGGCAACCCCCAGGTGCCCGGAATGACTGGACGCGGACTGTGGCCCACCTCTTCCCAGGCAGCACCCAAGTGTGCCGCCCTGGAAGTCCCTTGGGTTGGGTGGCCCAGCAGTGACAGACCAGACAGAGCAGGAGTGGGCGGGGACACGAGGCCTGGAAGGCGAGCTTCAGCTCCGGGCCACCAGGAAAGCACACCACCTGGCTCTCTCTGAGCTCAGTGTGTGCCGTCTGGGGGTCCCACGGGGACGCTGGCGCCTCTGAGGGGACCACGCGCTCTTAAAAACGTGCCACTCAGAGAGGCCGAGGAAGGAGGATCACAACTTCCAGCCCAGCCTGGGTCAACTACGGAGCCTGCCTCGAGTGAAAAAGAAAGGGCTGAGGTGCAGCTCAGCGCACAGGCCCCGGGCTCAACCCCTGGCGCTGCGTCCAGGCACACACGCACACGCACACGCACACTCACACACAGACACACTCTGAACAAATCTCTCCCCAGGGCAAAGTTAAACGAGAAGGAAAATGACTTCGGCTACCCACCCAACACGGAGACGGCACAGTGAACAAAGGGGCAGACGGTGAGAAGTGAGGAGGGCCGGCAGGGCCGCGGCCAGCCTGTCCCGCCCACCTGCCTGGTCTTCCGGCGGCGGTGCGGGGCCTCCTGTCCCCAGCGGTCCGAGCCGCTCCCGGGGTGCCCCGCCAGCCACCGCAAGGCAAGGGAGGGCAGGGCCCAGCAGGCCTGCGGGCACCGGCGCTTCCTGCCCGGACACCTCAACCTCCAGGCCTCCATCGACCCAAGAAGGAGGCGCCGGGAGACAGGCCCGGCATGACTCTGACCGCAGGCAGCAACAACACCGAAGTCCGCCTGGTTGCAGACCCGGCCCAGCGCCGACTCTGAATTTTTATTTTGTTCCCCAGTACGGATTGAGCCACATCCCCAGCCCTTAGTGTCTGATTTTCGAGACAGGGTCTCACTAAATCACTAAGAAGGGCCGGGCTGGGCTCAAACTTGTCATCGTCCTGCCTCAGCCTCCCCGAGTTTAGTGCAGGGTCACAAGCTGCAGCCCGCTCCTGGCTCCACACTCCCCCTCGGACGGGCTTTGTTGGGCAGGCAGAGGCTCCGGCCAGGCGCCCGCGATCCGCCCTCCGGCCTGGTCCCGGCCCCCGCGCTCGGGCCGCGGGGCCTGTGCGGCCGAGCCGCGCGGTCGGGCCGGGCAGCGGGGCACAGGTGTCCTTGTCCCCGCCGGCCGGGTCCCTGCGCCGGGGCCGGGGCTGCGCGTCCCGAGCCCCCTCCTGCGGGCCCCGCGGGCCCCACGGCCCGGCCGGCGGGGGAGGCGGGGTCGGAGCGCGGGGACCTGGGAGCGCGACGTGGGCCGGGGCCCGGGCCGCGGCGCTCTAGGGAGGCCGAGACAGGAGGGTCGCGAGTTGTAGCGCAGCCCGCAGAACTTACGGGCCCGGTTCGGGATGAGCAGCAAGGGAGGGAGCTGGGGGCGGAGGGGCTGGGGGCGAGGGGCCAGGACCGGGGCCGGGCGGGGCGAGGCGGTAGGGGACCCGGCCGGGCCGCGCGCGGGGACCCACCCGGGCCGCCCCGGGGTCCCGTACTCACAGCGCCCGCGTGGACGCGCCCAGCCCCGCGGGCACCGCCGCCAGCGCGCGCCCCGCGCAGTCCACCCGCCGGTCGCCGTCGCCGTGGCAGCCGCAGGGCGCGGGGCACAGGGGCGCGCGGGCCCGGGCCGCGCCGAGCAGCGCCAGCGCCAGCGCGCACAGCAGGCGGCGCATCGCGGTGCTCTCTGCGGTCCGCGCCGCTCAGCCCGCGGCCATCGCCCGCGTCCGCCCCGCCGCCCGCCCGCCCGGCCGCGCCGCGCCCCGCCGCATGCAAATCGCCGCCCGCTCCGCCCGCGCCATTGGCCGGCGCGGGTCTCGAGCTCATTACTATGCAGCCAGCTCCGCCTCCATTGGCCGCGAGTGGGGCGGGGCGGGGCTCCGGGTGTGAGCGACAGGGGGCGGGCGGGCGGGCGGGCGCGTGGCGGGGCCAGGCCGGGGACGGGACGGGGCCGGGCCGGGGGCAGGCCGAGCCCGAGGCGCCCCCGCCCGCCTTCCTCCCGGGTCCCTGCCGAGACTCGCGCGACCGGGAGCGGGCGGCGGGCGCCCCCTGCGGACCCCAGCACCCTGCTTGGCACCCCGCTGCCCGTGCGCGGAGCCGCCGGCCTGCTCGCCGCGGGTGCCGCAGGCTGGAACGCCCGGGCCGTGCGTCCACCGCGGAGTACTACTCTGCCGCGAAGAAGGAGGGTGCGGCTTGAGTCCGCAGTGTTAAGTGAAACGAAGCGGGCACACGTGCTTCGATGTCGCGTGGTTTCTCCTCCGTGAGAAACCCGAAGAATAAACTGCGGAATAATAACTAACAGGAAACAGGCAGCTAGAGCTTTTGCGAAAGGGAAGGGGACGGAGAGATGGCGGGAGCCTGGTGGTGGCAGGCCGGGGCCAAGGCCCCCCGGGACCTTCACCTGGCGGGTTCGCGGGAAGCAGAAGGTGTGGGAGAAAGTTTGCATCCCGCAGAGTGAGCGAGGACATCTGGGAGGCTGGCCTGGAGGAGGCCGCCCCCACCGGGGCAGATCCGGCCAAGCCACGGAGCCTCGGGAGGCGCCGGCTCCGCTCACCGACCAAACGATCATTTTTAACTCTGAGTTCAGGGGCAAAGTCCGGGCGCACTTCTCAGCGCGGCCCCAGCTGTGGTAGCAAGAGCTACTAGAAAATTCGAAAAGAGAACCAGCAGCGCTTTAGTGCCCCCTTGTGGTAAAATGTAGGACAGTAAGAAACAGATACTCCTGTACACCGCGCCGGTGTTCACAGGGAGCCGAGGGGGAAAGTGTGTGTGTGCGGGCGCTCGTGCCTGTGCTATTAACGCCTTCCCCAGCCTCAAAAGAAAAATATTCATATTATACAACGATCACACATTTGGGGTTTTAAAATTGTTTTGCAGGTATTTGCAACAAAGGTGATTTTAAAAATGTGTTTTATTCCGGGTGTGATGGCACGTACCTGTAATCCCCAGTAGTCAGGAGGCTGAGGCAGGAGGATCACTGCAAGTTTAAGGCCAGCCTGGGCTACATAGTGAGTCCAAAGCCAGCCTGAAATACAAAGTGAGACCTATCTCAAAAATAAAATAAGTTGGGAATTTAGCTCAAGTGGTAGAGCACTTGCCTAGCAAGCACAAGGCCATGAGTTCAACCCCCAGCACCCTCCCAAAAATAAATACATAAAATTAAATTTAATTAAAAATGTGAATTCTGTTACAGCTAGGCTACTCAGAAAATTGTATGGCCATGTTTTCACCTGGCTGCTGGGCCAGGACTTTCTAGCTTTTACTTCCACCTCAATGGTCACTCCTAACTGCGCTCCTGTGGTTTCACTCCGGTGCCCCCAAGTCTCTTGTTTGCAGTGGGCACTGGAGTGAAACCACCTGACTGGAGGCAGCCCCTGGGGCTGTGACGGGAAGGGTGCCTTCTCCTCTATGCTCATCCTTCTGTCTGCCATGCTGTGAGCAGCTCTCCTCCACCAGGCTGTTCACCTGCCTGCCATTTCTGCCCTGGAGCAGCTGACTGTGGACTGAACCCATTGAAACCATGAGCCAAAATAACCCCTCCTCCTTTAGGCTGCAGGGTGCGTTTGGTTCTAGCTATGGAAAGTGACTAAGACCTACCCTCTCGGTGTCAGTTGGAGTTAGGATCCGATGGCACCCTGGAGGGGACAAGGTCCTTGCCCAGCTGGCATGCGAGTGTCCTCTGCCTGGGACACAGCGGTCAGAGAAGCCTGAGCTGGGCTGGGTCCACCTGCCTGACTTTGAGAAAGGTGTGTCCTCCTGAGCCTCAGGTGTGGCGGGCAGCTCAGCCTCTTGAGCACACAAGCTGTGTGTCCAGGGCCCACAAGGGGCACACAGTAGACAGGTGCAGGGTGTGTGCAGCGGGGACACACCAGTGACAAGGCAGTGCCCTGCTGCCACTCACTCAGGTCCCCAGTGCCAGAGCTCCAGGGGCAGGTGGCCCACAGCCATGGCCCGGCTGGAGAAGAGGCAACGTGATCACAGCTTACTGTGCTTGACAAGAGGCCCGATTCCCGAGTCTTAGCGTGTCCTTAGCTTTCCTGCCCTGCCACCTGCCGGGCCCACAAGACAGTGCCAGCTGTAGTGATGTGCATTCTTATGTGGTTGTCTCTCCTGGCAAAATGGGAGCCCCTTCTCAGAATAACGCTGTCTTTTTTCTTTTTTGGTTTAACTTTGATCTGGGTAGGTAGCCCAGGCTGGCCTCGAACTCACAGTGATCTTCCTGCCGCAGCCTCCCCGAGTGCTGGGACGACAGGCGTGTGCTACCACACCTGGCTAACTTTCTCACCTTTCCTGCTGTGTCCCACACTACTGATGCTTACTACACACACTGATGAGTCTCAGTGCTTCCACCCACAGAGCACGCAGCTCAGAAGTCGAGCTCGTTCACTGAGGCTCCACGTGCCAGGCAAGCGCGTCCGCTGGCCACAGCCTGGCCGGCTCCAGTTGCCAGAGTGAGTGAAGGTGTATGCACGCACTTTCTGCTCGCTTTCCCTGTGGTCCTTCTGCAGATAGTTCCTTCACTGTCCTTAAATAGTATTTTTTAAAAGGGATTTTTTTTTTTTTGCAGTGCTCACAATTCACTTATATTGCTTTCACTTTCTGTAGCTTTATAGCTTACAATTTTATAATTGCTACAATTTGTTGTGATTTGATGATACAAAGTAACCCAATGAGATGAAAATGGTGTTCTGATTTCAAGGCTAGTTTCTGTTTTGTGGTGCTGGGGAAGTCCCCACGCCTTTCCGCTAAGCTTCATAAGCTTCATGCCGCTCCTGTGTTTTACATTTTGAGACGGGATCTCACTAAGTTGCCTGGGAGGGGATCACACCTGTGACTCTAGCGCAGTGGCACAGACCTGTAATCCCAGCGATACGGAAGGCTGAGGCAGGAGGATAATACGTTTGAGGTCAGTCTGGGGAACTTATCGAGACCCTGTCTCAATCTAAAGTGAAAAGGGCGGAGACACAGCTCAGCAGTGGAGCACTCGCCCAGCAAGTGTGCAGCCCCAGGCTCAATCCCCGGGTTCAATCCCAAGTACAAAATTTTTTTCAAAACAGTGTGATCAGGAAAACCGACTTGGCTTTCCTTATTTCACAGTGAGTGTGGGCAGCACCCCCATGCCTGGGGATCCTAAGGGTGGGCCTGGGGGCTCAGTGTTCATCTGTCGCCACCCGTGTTTCTGACCTCAAAGCACTACTCCTCGTATGTCTGGCAGGGACGACAGTCGCCCCCAGGGCACCGGGCCCAGCTTAGTGCCGCGGGACCGTGTGCAGCTCAGGGGTCTCCTGGGATGGAGGCGTCCAGGCCTCCGCCCCGCTCGCCCCCCAGCAAGAGCTCTTCTGGTCACTCACAGTGGCCACCGCAGAGGGAAAGAAACAGAAACCCAAACAAATGAGAAACACAATGAAAACCCTGAAAAAGCAGCTCAGCCCCCAGCCCCTATCCAGTCCAGGCAGAGAATCAAGGGTAGCCGCTGAAAGGCGAGGTCGGGAGCCCGTCCAGCGCCCTCCACCGTACAGGATCCCCACTACGCTGACTTTAAATTGCAAAATAGACATTTTAAAATCAGGTCTTGGGAAGCAATGCCCAATTCTTCTAATTCTGGCTATAAAGCTTCATTTTTTATTATTTTTTTTGATGCAGGGATCGAACTTGGGGCCTTGGGCTTGGTAGGCAAGCACACCACTGAGCGAAATCCCTAGCCTAGAGCTTCATTTTTTTAAAAACCAGGCACTGTGAGTGTACACATTTCAGCTATTAAGATTAGTTGCATACTTTTTAACATAAATGATTAACTTTCACTGTTCCTCTTCACCAGTGGTACTGGCATTTTAATGGCTATAAAATGGATGTAAGATTGGTGAAAGTATCATCCCTTTAGTATTTTGGTCCTTTCTAGGACCGACTCCTTGCCCATTCATTCATTCACTCATTTAGCCTCAAACTTACGCAGTCTTTCTGCCCCAGCCTCCCTAGTTGTAGGATTACGGTTGTGTGCCACACCAGCTTTAGGGCACTGTTTTTGGTATTGAAATCAGTTGAGAAAGTTTGTCTATCTTACACAGACATCACTACTTTTGTATGTTTCCGATGTAAATTCTTTTTTGTTGTTGATTTTTGAGACGGGTCTCACTATGCGGCCCAGGCTGGCCTCAAACTCACAGCAATCCTCCTGCCTCAGCTTCCTGAGTGCCGGGATGACAGGTGTGTACCACCACACGGGCCCAAACTCCTGCTCTGCAGCAGGCGTGTGGATTCTTGGTAGCCACGCCAGCCACCAGACGTGGAGCCTCTTTCATTAGGATTCTAGAGCTGCGGGGACAAAGCAGCCAGAGAAGGCTACTGTCTCTGGGTCGGCCCAGGTGTGACAGGGCTGGTCCCCCATCCCTGCCTCTGCTCTTCCTGGGGTCTCCCCGCGGGGCGAGGCCGCCGACCCTGATGAACCCTAATGCCCTCCATAAGGGCTGTCATCCAGTAAGCCCGCACTCCTCGGAGTCCTGGGGGTCGGGGCTCCTGCACACACCCGGGGGACACCTTCAAGTGCAAGGGAGGAGGTCAGACAGCATCCCCGCATAGGGGAGGGCAGAAGGAAGAACCTGCCCTTGACTCCTTGGGTTTCCAGATGCTATTTGTTAGCCACCCCCGCGCCAAAACAAAAACAAAGGTTTGGGGTTTTGTTTCCCGCCTTCCCTTACTTTCAACAACCGCCCGTTATGGGGGACTTCTGTGCCGCTGGAGCCACTTTGTTTTCTCCGCCTGCTGAGAATGATTTTGGAGAGAGCAGAACAGATTAGAAAGCCAGGAGCAAGGTGCAGAGCGGGTGCCGGGAAGCAGGGCCGGACCTCGCGAAGGGCCGCGTTGTTAGAACAGACCACGAGGTCCGAGAGGGGCCTCCGCGTGCTGCCCCGGGCGGCCCTCATCTCCTGCCGCGGCCCACGCGGCCCACGCTGGCTGCTCCCAGAAACGCGGCAGACAGACGGGTCTGTGCGGCAGGTAAACCGCCAGCGTTTCGGCAAGCGGATGCCGTCGCTGACGAAATCCACACACCAGAGCCCAACAACAGTGGCTGTGACGAGAATGAAAAGATACGCAGAATGCTCAGAAACTGAAGCCTAACCTCAAACTCACGACCCTCCTGCCTCAGCCTCCTGAATAGTCGGGATCACAGACATGTGCCAACTGCTACCTAACGCCTCCCTCACAGGTGGCCCCTCAGCCTCCCGCGCCGCCCTCGGGGTGTTTTACTGCCGAGGTGCACCCCGGGGCCTGGTGCATGGCAGGTATGGGGCCTGGTGCATGGCAGGTATGGGGCCTGGTGCATGGCAGGTATGGGGCCTGGTGCATGGCAGGTATGGGGCCTGGGCCAGCAGTGACCGCCCCGGAGCTCGGCCACCTTCTTACAGAGTGCTTCCCATTTAACAAAAGCCCCACCTGCACCGACTCCCCAGTTCTCTTCCTTCTGGACAGTCTCAACCTCCACTCGCTCCTGGATCCCACGGGCTTCTCTGGTCGGCGGACAAAATGACTCCCCTTCCCTCAGTCCTCCAGCACAAAGGCTGCTTCCAGCCACGGAAGGGAGTCCTCGCTAATTTGGGTAAACAATCGTAACTGTTTCACCTGGTGAGCAAACACCCACAGTGCTTGGGACATCAGGCCTTCCAGGCGGGTTTCCAGGCCCCGAAGGTGAGGGCTGTGCGGAGACACCGGGCGGCACGCTCGCTCCTGCCGAACGGGCGCCGCTCTGCGCGCACAGCTTATGAAAGACGAAGCGCCAGCCAGACGGGAGGCTCAGCCCGGCAAAGGCCCTCGGCATCTGCGGCTGGAGCAACTGTTTTTTCAAATGCAAAGAACAAGGACATAACTCATACAAATTTATTGTAAAGAAGCCTTAGAATCAGAAGGAGGTGTACAAGCACAGTCATCGATGGAGAAAATGTCACTCTGCACCCATTTTGGATACACTACTTCAAACTAAAAAGCAGAAGCGGATTGTCAGCGCTCTTGAAAAACACGTCCAGATACAAATGGAAGTTCGGGAACAGAATGAGTAAGCGAGTGCTCTTCCCCATGATTGAGCACCTCTGCAGGCACCTGAGGAGACACGCTACTGAACTCTGGACAGGAAGAAAGAGAAGCAGGCTGCCGGCCGACCAAACAACAAGCTTTAAGTTAGAAAAATTCATAAACGCACATTTACTCAGCAAACACGACTAGCAGATTCCCCAATATTTCAGTAATTATAAAACGTTCACACGGATCTTGACGTCTACAGCGAGTCATGCTGACGTTCCCTCCAGACATGCCGCAGCCGCGTCCTCTAGGAAACGCTACAACGTCCATTTCGACGGTAAATAAAGTACGTGAGCCAAACTACTTTAACACGCGAGCAACAATCCCTACAAAATTTAGAAGAGAACAGCCGTGAAGTTTTTCAAAAATATGTCTGAGTCACTGAACCATAAACAAGGCTGCTGTCATCTAGTATCATAGTGACGGAGAAAAGTGGCCACATTAAGACAGCATGTCATTCCTAACCGCAACAAACCTCATCTGCCATGTCTAAACATGCTTTTACAAACAAGAAACTGTTTTTGCAAATTTTAAAGGCAAAGGGGACAGAAAGATGAAACATAAAAAATTCTTAAACTACTGGTAGAGTTTAGCTTTTTTAAAAAGGTAGACTATTTTCGAAATAAGGCCCACCGGGTACCTTTCCTTTCTAGAGAGGTTACTAACAAATAAAAGCAATCTCCAAGTAGCGGCAACTTGAAGGACTCTACTCCGATCCTTGCAAACAGTCCAGCGTCATGAGGCCTGTGTGAAAGGGGACCTCGTGGTTCTCAGCCCGAGTGTCCACGAGAACCACGGGGGATGGTCTCAGAACTGGAGGGAGTCTAACCCGGTGCTACGGGAGCCCCAGGAGCGACACATCAGCTCCGCGGGGCACTGCAGCACGCAGCCGGGCTCAGAACCACTGAGTCCACTCGTTCTGAAATGAGAAAATACATGGAAAACTGGGGGAGGGCGGCTAGTTTACACTTGTAATTAACAAATTAGACACCTACTATCTATCTACTACGTGCCTAGTTTTATTTACAAACCATCCATTTGTAAGATGGGACCCCTCGCTTCCTCCGCTTCAGACTGCTGCTGTGGCACATCTCTGCCACTGGCCCAACGTCCCCGCTGCCCAGGCCTCGACTCTGAGGCCCACTCTGAGAACTGCAGTCGGGGTGACCAGACGGCGGCTGCTCGTGCTCCACGGGCCGGGCCAAGAGGAGCCACCGCACCGGCGCCTCTCGGCGGTCCTCATTTTGAGGATTGTAAATAGGTGCCAGCCCACACAGAGAACAGATTGTGGATCACTGCAGCAAACAAAAGCAGCTTACTCGACTAAGTTTCAGCCCTGAAAAGGATTAAACTTGGCTGAGTGTTCCGAAACAGCCAGACACTGAACCCAGAAGCTGTAATTTATAATGAAATGTTGCTGCGTTCTTAACAGCTACCGCGGCTGCAGCCGCACTGAAATGAGACTTCCGCAGGACTAACGACTTCCGGTGATGCAAGAAACAAGCGTTAACAATATTACAGTTTTCGTATGCACCGATCCCCTCTTTAGTATGTAAAAGCTCTACCACAAACACCTCCAGGAACTTGACTATTAAAATAAGTCCATAATTCTTCTATACTATTTTGGTCTCAACATTTGAAAAGCACATCAATTAAGTTTGAAAATATGCAATTGAACGTGATCCTATTAACAAGCACATTTCACTGTGACTAGACACATTCAACCATGCAATCCAGTGTTCCACACCTAAATGATAAACAACAATGCTGACTTCTATTCTGAAAAATCACTGAAAACTAGAATAATCTTTTAAGACTCACAGTGCTCACAAACATGCAGAAAAAGGTACACATTCCTATTCTTCTTGAAGGAATGTTACAGAATCCCCACTTTTTTTTAAACACAGGATGGACAATTGCACCAAATTATGTTTTTCAACCCATCATCTTTTTAGCATCTGCCATCTAAACGTGTGTGAAAGCACAGATGCCCCTGTAAACCGTGACTGGAAACAAATCTCACTCTCAGGCAGACCCCGGCCGCAGCCACCCCGAGCAGCTGCTCTTAGCAAAACAGTGACATGCAACAGACGAAGGACAGCAAGTTCCTTCCCTGAGTCCATCCCTGGATGAGGCGTAGACAACTCTGCCCCGCTAAATGCAATTCACTCGTCAGGCCGCAGGGTCTGCCACCCCTCTTCCTTTCTACACATGTATCCTATCCTCTTCTTCCCGGTTCAAACCAGTTCTCTCCAAGCTCGCAAGGATGCACAGCCCGAGGCTGCAGAGGGTCGTGGCGTCACTGTTTCTTCCAGGACTCTGCTCTTTCCCACCACAAACTGGCTCACGCCCAGGCATGGAGGAACCAAAGCACGAGGAGCAGATCTAAGGAGAAACGACTCACACTGGAAAAATCTGCACAAGATGAAATCCGCAAGCATCCTGCATTTATCATTTATGATCTGCTGAATAGAAATAGGGACATTGTAAGGAATGTTCATTGAATCACATCCTCTTGCCTCATTGCTCAATTATGACAGAATACATACTTTAGCAACGGTTGCTTCAGTGTTTAAAAACTTACTCTTATAAATCAGTATAAATGAACGTCCATTAGACGTCATGTTTAAATAAAGGTAAAAAACCTCCACTATGCTGAGTTGTGTTCTTCCGTGGGTTATGTGTAATCTGTGTGTGTTCAAAGTACAAAACGCAGTAGTGATATTAACGCTGACAGTGTGAGCCACACCACTATCAGCGCGACTATCAGGTGTAGGTTCTTGGAAAACTGTAAAGAAAGTTCACGGGTTAAAAAAAATAAAGCAAAAAAAAAAAAAATTGGAGAACTGTTACTTTCAGTAATAACCAAACGAAGAGAATTTTTTCTTAAAAAAAAGATTAAGAATGCAAAAGTACATCTTAATATTAAAAAAGCATTTTTAAAAATCTATAACAACTTTATGACAAAAATCTGCATTTGAAAAAGGCCTGTAAAAACGGCAGGGCAGAATTGTCCTGGTCACCTTTGACGTTTTCTCGTCACAGAACGTGTATGCATCTCTGGAGCCACACGTGATGTGAAAACAGGCATTTAGAAAATGGCAGGGAGGATTTGGTGGAGGTTTCCCTTCGCTTTTCACAACGGCAGCATCGCGGCCCTTGGTGATCGGTCGTCTGAGCCGAACCCCTCGGGGCGCAGAGCGAGGGCTGGCGGCTGCACGGGGCTAGGTCTGCTGCCTGCGCTTTGCTGAGCGCATCTTCTCGAAGCGCGATTCCATCTCCTCCAGGACCTTGGGCGTGTAGCGCACCACCAGCTTCACCTTGCCCTGGGCGGCCTTCAGCAGCTCCACGGCCTTCTCATGGTGCTCTCCCTCCACGCTCTGCACAACACGCACACACAGTTACTGGGACGGTCTGAAGTCTCTCGAGCGGCAGAACTGCTTACGTTAAACAATGAGCATGTCAGTATGCTGGCCTACTCCAGCCCCGTCGGACGTGAACCGAGCAACCACCAGCCTCCACGACCTAAGTGCGGGCGGGGTTCTGATTTCACGGTGCGCTTCAGCTACTAGAGAGCTTACTCAGGTTGCAGAGATTGCATAAGCACTGCTAATCTACCTGGGAGGGATGCAATGCCCGCCTAAAAGTCATAAAAGACCTTCAGGCTGGGGATGGAGCTCAGTGGAGAGCACCAGAGCGTCTGCTGGGTGCACACCAGGCCAGGGA
>PVJO010026099.1:0-21644 GCA_004026905.1 Hystrix cristata
CGCTCCCAACTCACTCCCTGTCTCACCCGAAGGGCATTTCGTCATTCACATTTGCTGCACTGGGCCATGAGCTTTTCACAGCAGGGACCGTCATCTTAACTTACTTACAGATCCCTGCACCAGGCTTGTGGTGGGCGTTTCAACCCTATCTGCGAAATGGAGTAGCCTCTATTTCACTAAATTGCCTCCAAAAAAGGGATAGGTTCTCAACCATTTCAAGGTTCAAATCTCCCAACCTTCACAAAGCTTTCCATGAAGAAGAGCACGAAGCTATGTTGAAGCGCGGGGCTCAGGGAGTTGCAAAGCCCACTCTCTGGCATACCAGCCACAGTGCAAACCTGTGAGTTTTCATCACTGAAAGCACAAGGTTAAGTTCACGCCTGCCAGGACCTACTGTAGATAGCCTATAAAAGAAATAGCAATGTAAAAGCACAGAGAGAACAATTTGCCATAAAAAAGATCTACAGAAGCCAGGAGTGATGGTACATGCCTGCAATCACAGTTATTCCTAGGGAGGCTGAGGCAGGAGGATCATGAGTTCAAGCCCAGCATGGATAACTTAACGACAACATGTCCTAAACAAAGTTTAAAGAGGGGAGGGATGTAGACCAATCACCACCCTAACCCCCGCACACACAACAAAGAAACACAGGAATGGGGATTTTCCAGTGTTATTACCAACATGGTTAACATAAACTTTGCGTTTTGCGATCCAAGGACCTGTCTAATCCGACCACAAGATCCTATGCGGAGCTCCTACATCAGGCACAGAAGCTGTCCTTGAGCAGGGCACTGTAATGCCTAGTCGGATGATGGCTGAGGGCTACAAGGTGCCTCACTAGCCTTCCCAGCTGCGAGACGCTGGAAAATCCAGCTCATCATGTTCCCAGATGTGCTCACACACCACGAAGGAACAAATGGATGAGACGGTCTATTTACACGGGGGCCGCTGGCCAGCGGTCATCTCTGGGGAGCAGTTCACTGGCTAGAGAACGGAGAGGTACGAGGAGAGAGTGCAGCCTTTGGATACTTGCTTCTCCTCTTTGTCAGGACCCTCTACCTTATGTTCACAATATTAAAATCCTCCTATTTCTGGTGCTCTCAGGAAAGAGGCCAACAAATGATTAATTTCTCCTGTGACGTCTTTGACCAAGGATAGCGTACTATGCCACAACTCCCAAGGGAATTTGTATTTTAAAAGAAAATATTTGAAGATGCAAGACGAGGAAATTATTCTTGATAAGAATATTTTACATAGTATTTGGGAGAAATAAAAGCTATTTCTTCAGAAATAGATGTAAAGCAAATGATCGTTAGAGTACAACAGCAGTTAAGGAGGCAATTAATACCTCTGCTCTGATCAGAAGCCCAGAAATGCTAGGGTAGGGGACAACATGCACAGTTCAACAGTTCTAATAGTTAGCAGCTATGAAGTAGTTGGAGGGGGGCCAATTCCAAAGGAAAAAATAAACATTTTTCTCAAAATAGAAGTCACTGTCAAATTCTAGTGAAGCAAAGTTTACCAGAAATTCAATTTAGTAGGTGGGGATCTAGCTTAGTGGTGAGAGTTCTTGTACTACTACCAGTACTGGGGAGGCTGAGGCAGGAGGAGTACTGCTGTGAGGTTGAGGCCAGCCAGAGCTACATACTAAGTTCAAGGCCAGCATGATCTCCATAGTGAGACCCTGTGTCAAAAAGACAAACAAACAAAAACCAAAACGAAAAAACACCCAACAAACCCAAAAACTATATATCTATCAATAAAATTTACCATAGTACTTCTAAAAGCCACATTAATCCTAGAGAATCACATGCAGTTTCAAGTAACTTCCCTTTTTGATATTTGTGTTCTTACAACTCACTGCTGTTCACTACAGTCCTTAGGGTTCACTTCCTAGCACTATTTTTTTACGGGATTAGAAATAACTTGTCTGTGCACTGCTGGTGGAGTTATGCCATCTAACACTTCAGGAACTTCCCCTGCGGTCGCTGGCCGGCAGTGATTGCCAGGTCCCACGAGGGTGGGCGGGCCCTCCTGAGAGAGGCAGGAGAGCCTTACCTTGTTTGCGCAAGGGATGCTGAAAAGGCTGTCATGGTCCACAGAGAACGGCTACTCCCCGACCCACCCACATTTCGTTGGGTTTCCGATTTTAGACAGAAGATTAGGCTAAGGCAAAGCAGTATTCTCCTTGGTCAGCAGCATAATGCTGTGAATAGAGCAGGCAGCAAATAAACAGGCACTGAGGACTCCAAAATGCTACATGCAGTATCTCTTTTGTTTAGTCCAATCATATATGACAGGAAAACGAAGACCTTATTAATAGATCTGTAAAGGAATAATGCTGTTTACTGAGTTAAAGTTAAAATGATACACATTGCTCCTTTTATTTAAAATAATGAAAAAAGATTTTAAAATTTAAAATATTGGTTTATGAGATAACTAAATTCTTCTAAAGTTGACCAAACTGTTCTAAATTTTTATCAGAAAATGTATTTCCAAAACTAACCTTTTCAGCTGGGGATTTAGCTCAGTGGTTAGAGTGCTTGCCTAGCAAGCACAAGGCGTTGAGTTTGATCCCCAGCACCAAAAAAGAAAAAAAAATTCCAAAATTAAGCTTTTATTAAAAAACAACTTCTAGTGGAAATTATCACTACTTGG
The DNA here is from genome assembly GCA_004026905.1 of Hystrix cristata. Lineage (NCBI taxonomy): Eukaryota > Metazoa > Chordata > Mammalia > Rodentia > Hystricidae > Hystrix > Hystrix cristata. The sequence goes on from PVJO010026099.1 coordinate 2,660, forward strand.
TTTTTCCTCTGGTTTACTGCAGTACATGCAGAATGAGTTGAAGTAAGAGAGATAATTTATAGACATGCCTGAATTCACGTAAGAATGGTACCCTTTAGCTCTTTTTTTAAGTGCTTTAGAGTATGACTGTAAACCACTTCCAAACAAAGCTATGTAACTCTACTGTAAACACTTATTTCTACTTGGCTTAGGGAGAAGCCTTACTAATTTAACTCTCAGAATGAACCAATGGTATATACGCAATAAGGGGGTTTGTGAGCCTCCAAGACACAGTAGTCAGGAGTACCCATCTAACACCGAGCTAGCCTGGACCTGAATTGTGCTTTTGCCATTCCTGGATGGATGTCCTTGAGAAAGTTACTTAAATTTTCTTTTCTTTTTTTTTTTTTTTTTTTCGGTTTTTTGAGACAGGGTCTCACTATGTAGCCCAGGCCAGCCTTGAGCTCACTATGTTGCCTAGGCTGGCCTCAAACTTGCAGCAATCCTCCTGCCTCTGCCTCCCAAGTGCTGGGATTACAGGCGTGCACCACCATGCCCAGTGAGAATGTTATTTCAATTTTCTATGCCTCAATTTTGTATCTTGTAAAATGGAGATAAGAGTATCTATACTTCCCAGGGTGGTTATGGAAAAAAAAGTGTTATTATTTGTAAAACGTTTCTAGTAGTGTGTGACACAGAAAGCAATAGAAACATTTGTTAAACCGAAACTCAGAACAAATTCTTTAAATACTGTCTCAGCAGGAATGTTTCATGCCCTGCACAACATAGACTAGTTGGCAAAAAGGAAGGTTTCACTATTTCACACATTCACCAAGGCAGCAGATTTCACAGAGTCAAGGGAAGCGAAGCCATTCTCAATGGACTAGAACAGGGGAACAGGGTCAAAGCACAAAAGCCAACCTATGGGAGACTGACTGGAAATCGAAGAGCTGGAATCAGAGCGCTTTATTTTACTCCCAGGATGGTGAACTAGAATAAAAAATATGTAAGCACAAAGAAACAAAGACAGAGGAGGAAATGCAGAAACTCATCAAGAAAAACAAATTGGCAGACAGTGGGGGAGGCTCCCTGTACACCCACATGCACTCTGCTAACAGGAAAGAGGAAAGGGGGTAGCTAGGCAGGACCCAGCTGCTGGGATCTGGTCACTCCTCCCCCAGCCGTCATATTACACCGACAGTCTTCTTTCGCCTTCAGGCTGGAGGGTGAGCCTGCTCATGTTCGGCAGGGTGACACCCCACAGGCTTGCCTAGCTGACTGTCTGTTTTAGAAGTGTCCGGGCGAAGGGAGATCACTGTCCTCCCCTGAACGGGAAGGGCCCGAGACTCTCCCTGAGCTTCGGTCACAGGAATTCCAGGTAAAGGGGTCTGAGGCTGAGAAAGAGAGAAGGAAGCAGCGTGTGTAGAACCGCCTCAAGCTTCCTGCTAGGCTGCTGTTAAGGTAACACTCCAAACTGAAACATTCCAGTGCTATCAAGAGATTAATTTTTGGGTACTAGGGATTGATACTGAGCTATGTTCTAACACTTTTTTATTTTTATTTATTTATTTTACTTTTTTTTTTTTTTTTTTTTTTGGTGCTGGGGATCGAACTCAGGTCTCGTGCTTGCGAGGTAAGCACTCTAACCACTGAGGTAAATCCCCAATCCCAACACTTTTTTGAGACAAGGTCTCACTAATTGCCCAGGCTAGGCCTAAACTTATGATTTGCCTGCCTCAGCCTCCCAAAGTGCTGGGGATTGCAACCTTGGGCCACCATGCCCAGCTACATACCAATAAAATCTTAATTCTGGTTTCTGTGTTCTCAACAGCATCAATCTCTCCAGTCTTTTCCCTCAGGCACCCCAAGTTCTAATCTGTGCTAGTGGGATGACACCTGAGCAGCTTGACAACAAAACAAAAAACAGACTCACCATCAATATTTCTTAAAGCATAAAAGATCAGAGGTGGGAGCCTACCTAACATCCTACCATGTAGTTCATACTCAGGATGGTTCCTTACCTCGGCAGGGATCATTTTTCACTAAAAATTCATCCAAGGCCATCCATCCTCCACCAACTCGGACCATCACTGTGCTGCGCAGAATACGGACCAGCCGCAACTGCTGAGAATCCCCAAACTGCAGAATCAAGGGGAAATTCAGTTAATAAGTAACACCTTCAAGCAGACCCATATTTTGTTTCCCCCAAAGCAGACTGTATTCAGATGGGAACGACAACATGATAGTTTTGGCAGAATTTTAAATGCTATTTTGTACTTCTACATTTTTACAAAAGGGTTAATAGAAAAGCAGAAACATCAAGCAACAGACCAGTGTTTTGAAATACTTTCCACTGGGATCAAGTTAAATCCTGGTGGTCACACCCCTGTCCCCGTGTCCCGAAGAGAAGGGAAACACACAAATGTTTGCTCACTTTAGTTTCTTAAAGATTTTGTCCAAATTAGCACCCACATTCTGTTACGCTAATTTATTTTCCTAAAAGAAGGGAGAGGATGCCAACTTCTGAATACAGTGTGCTCGAAAGTGAAATGGAGAACAGCAAATACTATGTCAAGCCTTAAGGAGGCCTCTGCAAAGCATCATTACTGCAAGCTTAGAAGGAAATTTGATTTTCTGGTCTTCAGAAGTGAATCCTAAATATTCTCTTGATTGTGATGGCATCAGCAGAACAGGTTTCTTCTGCTGACAAACTGCTTAGATAGTGTTTATATTAAAAGTTAGTTGAAGAAAGAAGACATTTTCATCTCCCAAGATGATTATAAATAGTCTTTTATAATTATTCTGGGCCTTAAACTAAGCATAACCTTCCAATCTGCATCTTTTCCTTTTGTTCCTAACATTCCTACTTCCCAGCACTATCTTAACATCTGGAATTTCCTACTGTGTAAACTGTCCTCTTTCCAAAATGAAGTAAGACGCAATAAAGGGAAAGCATGCTGAAATTCCAAAACATGTATCAAACATTTGGTAAAAGAAATTGAATTCCTAAATTTATTTAATTCAAAGAGAATGTTCTTAGGGGAAGAAGGAACTGTTTAATCACCTAATTAGGAGTTTCAACGTTATACAGGAGAATCACAACTTTAAAATAAGGTAGAAAAATAGAAAGTGAGAAAAGATGTCTGAGGAGGACACATAACCATCCTCCCTCAGTATTAATACATCGACGGTAATTCTCCACGTTCCTCACTCACAGGTACTACTATATAGGGATGGAGACACACACAGCTTGTCTCTATTCTCCCCAGCCATTTGCTTTGAAAATAAATAGCCCTAACCTGTTCACCTCAGTCTTGAAAGTTTTCTATAAGGTGACTATGCTGACAGCACAGTGGCTTAGACACGGCATTACCCAGAGCTATGAGGGAAGCAACGCCCTGGTCCAGGAAGGCAGTGCTGCCTGCCACACAGGGCGCTGGTCTAGGGAGGCAGTGAGGCCGTAGTGGTGCCTAAGTCACTGTCCAGGGTTTTCTCTGGAGAGAAGAGAGAGGGATATACACCTGCATGTCCCTCCAGAGTCAACAGAAGGAACCAAGCAGTACTTTAGAATACAAGGCCCTACAGTTTATTCTCCATTTATTTCTTTAATTGTTTCTCTTTAATTTCCCACTGAAGCTTGAAAGTTCTAACTTGCTTCTATGTGGCACTGGGAAAAGGAAGACTGGCCTAAGGCACAGGCCAGAGTAGTGGGGAAAATGAAGCCAAAGTGACAAGTGGTGGGGTGGTTATAGCAGCTCTAAAAATGGGGGCCTACAGAGAGGTAGGGAACTCAGGACCAGGATCCTGGCAGTCAGTAACCACTCTCTGAGTAACGTCCTCCTCTTACAGGGATGGGTTTTGGCCATGGCTTTGATGTTAGCTGTATGCCAGTGACCTACAATCTTTGAGGTTCAGGTGCTTCATAGAAACAATGAACTTCATAATTCTGTCTGCAACATGAGAACAACTCGCTGGAGCTCTCCTGGCCAATGGTGCAGTGGAAGGTGTCAGCACCCCTTCAGAGGGGCCCTTGCACCTAGATGCTCAGCAGAAAGCAGGCCCACTGGTCATTCCGTTGCAGTGATTTACTTAAAGCAAATCTGACTGCTCTCATCTTTATTTTTTTCTATCCCATTTTCCCACTGGCCCAGAACATTACTGTGGTTAGTAATCACTGCAGTGCCTGGAATTTAACACTGACTGAAGGCTTCAAATCAATTCTTAGTGTTTCTAATTTCACAGCAGAGAGGCAGATTTTACTCATGCAACTGCCTTCCACATTTGAAGACACAAGACCCAAGAGCCCTCAAAAAGATCTGAAGGGTTAGAATTACCAAGTGGAATCAAGGCATCAATCTTTTATGTAATCTAATTTGATCCCATTAGATTTGGGCTGACTGGCCAGAATCAGCAAACTTCAGGCTATGGTCAATTATGATTTCCACATTACAATTCTTACGTACCTTGTAATTATAAAATACAATATATGTATAAGTAGCTACAAATATTAATGAAATTTTTTTGTTTAGTTTTGGTTTTTTGATACAGTCTCACACTGTAGTTCAGGCTGGCCTCAAACTCATGATGATCCTCCTGTCTCAGCCTCTCCAAGTGCTGGGGTTACAGGCATGTGCCACCACGCGTGCTGAAGTAGTATTTAAACAGACAGTACCAAAGTACCCCCAGGACTTCTTGACTTAGTGCACATTACAAAATTTATGTTAACTAGACTGAAACAAACGAGGACTGTGCTGATGTTATTCTGACTTCCAGTACAGAAGTTCAAGACTAGGCTTTTTTCAGGAAGAGAGAATTTGATACTACAGTCTCAATTTCCCCGATCATATTACTTATAACTCAGCGCAGCATAATATAATCACTTTTAACCAATCTATTTATTTATTTACTTATGTATGTATGTATTTATTTGAGACAGGGTCTTGCGGTCTAGCTCAGGCTGTCCTTGAACTCACTATGTAGCCCAGACTGGCCTCAAACTCTTGGCAATCCTCCTGCCTCAGCCTCCCAAATGCTGGGATTACAGGTGTATGCCACCACACCCGGCTTAACCAATCTAATTTTACTGAGAAATTTTTGTCTTATTTTTAAAAATCCTCTAGCTGTTGAGACAGCTTTGTGGTACTGGCCCTGTTAGCAGTTTCTCCACTTGGTAAGACAACCAGAGGTAACCAGACATGCTTTGGATTACATCCTCTCCCACAGCAAAGAACAGGCAGCTACACAGACCATACCCACTGAGAACATTACAAGGCACTGTACCTGATTGCCGAGGAAGAACTACAAACAGTAAAAGTAAAGGATGGGGGGGGGAGAAGAGAACATTTTGTCAAATTAACACTAAGGAATGGAAATCATATCATGTTACCAGTCTTCTAACTACACAGACTGTACTCTTACTGAACTCCTATGACAGGAACATGATTTTATTTACAAATTAACCCTAAGTTTCCACTCTGTGTTGCTCTTGTTAGCTCATTTTTCTCATTGGTAACTAAATAAACAAAATAAAATCCAACAAGCAAGCACAGGATTACTGGGAGCTCTAACTAAATGCTCTGGATTGGGGTCAGGGAAGATGCCCCCAGCACTTCTCAGCTAACGGCAGCCTGGTGTGGATCAGGTACACTTTGAGGACATTCTGATGCACTGAAGGAACCTGGACTTTCCTGTGTTTCAGTCTAACCTCCCTGCCAATCGCAGACTTTTCTTACCTGACTTTACGGAATCCCAGCAAGCCAGTGAATATATTTTAGGAGCCCTGTTTTTTACTCCTTCTGAATTCTCAACTCTGGTTCTCAAAGGAGTTCAAATATGAATATAGTTCACTGTCCATTACAGACATACCAAACATTTCAGGTAAGAACCACTGAGTCTGGCTGAGCAGGTGCAGTCTCTGCTGAGGCCTTGATGCACCCTCTCCAGCCCTCTCCAAGCCTGGGATCCAGCCTGGCTCGTGAGAATCAGCTCTTGGGGATGAACCATCAGTTGTGAGACAGACATAATTGTCTCCACAGGTAACTTCACCCCTATTAAGACTCTGGCCAGCAGTGAAGTGAGGGCTCTGAAGCATCTGCCATCTTGTCAAGTACAGGCTGCTATCTACTGGGCACGGCAAGATTCCAGACAGAACTATATAGGGCACAGAATAAGCTTAGCCCAGCGAGACACCTGACATTTGCTATCTAGAGATGAGGGCTGAAGGGTGACCACATCTCAAGTCCATGGGCTCTAGGAGTTGAGCACCAGGAGTGAGAAAATGTGATTCTCCAGCCTGCTATGTGTCAGGTTGCTTTTGCTCATAAGGGCCATATGAGGAAATAACCACCACAAAGGAACAGTTCTTCTCTTCCTTACCCGGTATTTATTCTCTCCGATCTGCTCCACCTGAAACCTTTTTGCACACTTGCACTGAGCCACTTGTCTTGTGACCTATTGATTGTGAACAACAACAACAAAAGCATAAATGGTAGAGGAAGACCTCCTAGTCAGAGAAACAAAAAAGAAATTTTTTTTTTACATGTAAACAGAAATCCCATTCATTATTCAGGCTTGTGGTCTGGGGACTGAACTCAGGGTCTCTGCACTGAGCTACATCCCCAGCCCAGGCAGGATTTAAACTTGTGATCTCCCTGCCTCAGCCTCCCAGAGTGCTGGGATACAGGCATGAGCCACCATATCTGGCATGTCTCACCTCTTGCATGCTACATTTGAACACACTGTCCCTGGATTCTGAGGCAGGGTACTCAGGACTGAAATCAGTCTATCCAAAGTGACATGGACTGTGAGCCAAGATGAGCACAACTCCCAGGAAAGGTTCTCTGGAGAGTTCAGAGTACCACAGATGTGACTATGGAGTCTTCCATCTGGACCAAGCTATATCTCAGAGGCCAGAGATCCTGCGGGGCTCTATCCAACAGTTGATCCCCAAACAAAAGTCCAAATAATTACCTCCCCAAGCAAGGGATGAGAACAGTAACTGCACCCAAACAAACTCAGGACAATATAAACTGATTGGCCAAAAATACACTCAAATACAATTACTCCCCATACCTCATCCTCAATTTTATCTGCATCGGTTGTTGGTCGGTAAGCATCCTTGTTGGGATGCAGAGCAGCCACAAATTCATAGTAGTCGATGTAGCCATCGCCATCCCGGTCAAAAATGTCAGCCACAGCAGTCATCTCTAACTTGGTGGTAGGGAACTCTGGAGAAAGGAATCACAGTTTGAAACATTAAGATGGCTTAGTGCTTGGTGAGCAGTTATACTTAACGGAAAAAATAAACTGGGCTGGGGATTTAGCTCAGTGGATAGAGTGTCTGCCTTGCAAGCACAAGGCCCTGAGTTCAATCCCCAGCACAAAAAAAAACAAAAACAAAAACAAAAAACCCACAAAAAACTGTATCTTGATTTTTTTTGTGAAAAACAGTGTATGGCCACTTTAAAAAACTCAAAGAGATTCAAATTATAAAGATAAAAATCATTAAAAAATATAACAACCAGGGACTAGTCACTGTTAAGATTTTGGTATATTTGTTTAGAAATTCCCCTACCTTCTATGCAATTCAAAAAATAAAAGTATTTTAGATATATCAAAGGACATAAAACATTACAATCATTTATCTTCAAAATTTACTTACCACTCTACTACAGTTGGATGTTTAGGATCAGTCACTCTTTAAAAACAGTGACCCTCTGGAATTAATAGCATAAGTTTTTTATTTTTTTCCTATGTTTAGATTACTGCCTTAGATTCTTGACAAACTGATTTCCCCAGGGGAATAGGGGTATTTATGGTACTTAGAGTGATTCATTAAAATGTAAGTCGGACCATACTGTTTCTCAGCTGAAACCCCTGGATGGTTCCCCACAGTCCTGTGGTCTCAAACGACATTTCAATTCTCCCATAAGGCCCCACAGGAATGGGCTGCTGCCCACTCTTCCACTTCTGCCGCTTTCCACTCTCCTGCTCGGTCACAACACTCCAACCACACCGACATGTCTATTGCTAGAACACGTCAGGGTCAGAGTCATCCCCACACAAATGCTTGGTTACTGCCTGTCCCCTTTGCCTCTTAGCTCTTCCCATACATCTTCATGTGGCTGGATCCTTCTAAATCATTCAGCACTCACCTCAAATTTAACTCCACAGATAGGATACCTGTGACAATATTGTGTGAAACTGCATAGCTCAAGAAACCTTCTGTAATCTTGGCAACTCATTTACTTTATACCTCAATTACACATTCTGCTAAACACTGTGTGAGATGTTATGGTGATGTCAGAAACTGCTTTTATGAAAAAATTACTTTTAAAATGTTACTTGACCCTCATCATTCACAAAACATAACTTCTTAGCCATACCTCAAATGGGTTTTGCTTGCCCCAATGTTATGTGCCAAGATTTTTTAATTCCTTGTGAAATGAGAGTCTTTTCTTCATCAAAATGTTAGACCATGGTTTACATTAGTAAATATTAGTTCATGGTTTATATTACCTCCCTGAAACTATAGCTTTTACTTCAGAAAGACGGTTCTGCAGAATATCACAACTTCCACAAAGCAAATGCAAGAAATCCAGGGGTGACCCCTGTCTGGAATTACAACTGGACTCACTGGATGCTAAAATGCCATCAATAAACTCCTGCCGTGTTATCTTCCCATCCTGGTCCTTGTCAATGCGCCGGAAGAAATCCATCACGCGAGACTTCTTGTGATTCATCCAACGCATATACTTTTTTCTCCAGACATCAAAGTCAAAGTTGGCAAATTCCTTCAACTAGAGAGAAATCAGAAGTGTCAAAATGGTCTATTGTTTTAGACCCTCCAAGCTGCCCAGAGCACACCAAACTTTCAAACGTTCAGTGAAGCCATGCAGGCCTTCCAGAGGGCACTGACAGTGCTGCCTACAGGGGTCTCTTCTGTGAAGGCAAAACTTGGCTCTTCCACCTAACCCACGAGCTTGCATGAGCTGTGGTGCAATGCGGTAGCAGGAGAGCAGGGACTGAAAACTACCACCGAAAATACAGAGCACACAGAAGGAGAATGTGTGGAGCCAGGCCTGCTTTCCTTTCGGACTTTGTCAAGAGTCACCCTCTCAGATGTAAGGAAATGGACTGCACCCCAGAAGAGAGGTCTTAGCACTGCTAGATGTTGTTTCGAAAGGCACTATGAAATCACACCTAGGGCCACATCAGGAGGCCCACGGTTCCCACCACTTTCTAGACGTCTTGAGAAAATTATTTTGGATGGAAGAAATAAGAACCCAACCCTATACCCAAGCGTGTTTCTTTGAAATGGCACCAGAGGGAATGAACTGCCCACTTAACATCTGTGTTAAATGTCTGGCCTTCATGGAAAAGAGCAGGTCCAGGCAATGGGCAGGGTGATTTCCAGCTCCTTAGATCATGTTAGTGATTCACATTCAGAATGACTTAATAGTGCAGCAGTTTTCCCCCTGGTATTTCAAATTCCAAAGTTGGACAGAATGGGGGAAAAAGCGTCAGAACCAAATATGCTTAAAAATCAACTGACCTACAGAAATAACAACAAAAAACACAGAACACTCACTTCCGGGCATAGCTGCTTTGATAGGCACAAATAAAAAAATATAAAATATATTAGAGGCTTGCTTAAAAAACTAGGAAATGCAGTATTATGTTTTTTATATGAGATAATGATAATTCAAAATAGACTTGCTTTTTATGATCTAGTGAAGATAACAAGATTATAACAAGTTATTCTTATTTCATAATTGCATAGCACAGCTGTATCTTTACATAAAGGCCTTGATAATGGTCAGTTTTGTGAAAAGTTACACACACAGAAACTTTCCAAAGTTACATTCCTGATTCTCAGCTACAGCAAGATGCTGAGGAGGGTCAGACAAGTGGCCTGACTCTTGCACAGACTGCCTGGTTTCTTGCTTTTTATAACCAGATGCCATGGGTTCCTCTGTTGTGAGTGGTCTTCCTAGGAAATGTTGCTTTTCCTGTTCAGGAGCTTGCAGGAAGGAGTACTGGTTCAGCACAGGTCTGATTCTACTTCTGGAGAAGTAGGTGAAGGTACACAGGTGACACCAATACGGCCTCAGAAGAGCTAGGGATCTTTTTTAGGGGGGAGGAGGGCTGAAACAGGGTCTCACTATGTAGTCCAGGCTGACCTCAAACTCACGGCAATCCTCTTACCTCAGCCTCCCAAGTGCTGGGATTACAGGTGTGTGCTAAGAGCTAGGTTTTGATTAAGAAGAAAAAAGGAATTCCCTGAAGGGCACTCAGTGGGGCCTTACCTCCTCCAGTCGATCCAAGGCATCGTTCAGCTTCCGCTGGCGCTCAAGTGCTAACAGCCACACCTGCTGCCAGCGGGCAGACAGCTGGTTGATCCGTGGGTTTTTCGCCTCAGACTGTGAAAGGATTGGCATGGGTGGAGGAGTGGGCTGACTCAAGGGCTTCCCTGAAAAGAAAAATAACCACAAGATTAGAAAAGCTGGTTTTATCCGTCCACAGAAACAAATAGCCATGTGTATGAACTCAGGAGATCTTTATAGTGTTACCACGTCACTAACTGAGAAAAGAAACGCAGGACTTGGCAACACTGAGGTATGGAGGTGTACTAACACCAACACTGACCCTCCTCTCAGCAAACAAGTGCTCACCTATCTTGTGCATATCTCCCACCAATTCTGTCCTACCTTAGTGAACTGAGGACATGTCAACTCAATGACAAAAGCAGTGGATAGGGGGCTGAGGATTTAGCTCACTCAGTGGTACAGTGCTTACTTAATAAGCCCAAGGTTCTGAGTTCGATCCCCAGCACCACAAAGCCAATGTAAATACTGCTGATAACCAAAACACTGAAAACAGGGTTGGGGATTTAGCTCAGTGGCAGAGCACTTGCCTAGCAACCACAAGGCCTTGAGTTTGATCCCCAGCACCCAGCCCCACCATAACAGCTGGGTGTGGATGATGCAGGCCTATAATCGCAGCACTCAGGAGGCTGAGGCAGCAGGATCGCCATGAGTTTGAGGTCAGCATGGGCTACATAGTGAGTCTAAGACCAGCCTGAACTACACAGTGAGATGCGGTGTCAAAAAAAAACAAAAAACACTGAAAAGGCCAAGCCTGGACTACATAGCGAGTTCAAGGCCAGCCTGAATTAAGTGAGATCCTGTCTCAAAAAAAAAAAAAAAAAAAAGATTTTGGTTCAAACCCAATATGGTTTTGAAAATAAAAAAAGTCATTATTTTTATAGACTTTTGGAAAATGCTCATCTTTAACTAGCAGGAATATTCTAGTATAGTGGACTAGAAACATACTGCTACCACCGCGGGGTTTCTCGATGAAAGGAGCATGGGTAGGTTCTACATTCTTCCTTTTGTATGTCTTGGTGACCCGGTCCACATCGGGTTGTTTGCGTGTCATCTCTTCCATAAACGTCTGTTAAGTACAAAAAAATGGGAAAAGAGTTCAGAGTTTTCTTTTGGAAACACACAACTTCTTACTACTAAAGGCCAAGCTTGTGACATACGACCCAAGTGACAGACGCCCACTCTCATTACTTCCAAGAAATTTAACTGAGCAAGAAACTACTAATACTAAAGACGTGGTAAAGGAGGGCACAGTCTCCGACTTCAAGGACTCACAGCTTAGTGATGAGAACCAGATTCAGAGGTGTCCAGGAAGACCTCGGGTGTGTACTGTACAGCCCAGGGAGGCAAGGGAAGCTGAGGTGAGTTACTGAGGACAAGGAATGCAGGGATGGCAGTCCCAGCAGAGCGCAGCCTGGGGGAGCCCAACAGGCTCATGGACCCCTCCACACACGGGCTGTGCAGAGGACACAATTGGAGGCTGGGCAAGAGCTGGGGTTGAGAGGCAGGCGGGGCAAAGATCGAGAAAGGCCTTGTGTCAGGGGCAGGGATTTTATTCTGAGAGCAACGGGGGCAACTGAAGGATTCTGAGCTGGGGAAGAGACATGATCAGATCCACAGTGCAGAGCAGGCGTGTCCAACTTGCGGCCCAGGTGGCATGTGGCGCAGACACCTAGCAATGCAGCCTCACAAGACTGTAGCCTTTTAACATTATCATGTGATTTTTTTAACCAGTATTTTTTATAACTTAATTGCATGATGCTTGAGTGCGGACTATGTAGATAAAACACCATGCAGGGGCACACTGCCTCCTGTGCCTGCTACAGTCAGCACATTTGTGAACAACTATTTTCAAGGATGGAGCACATGAGGAGTAAAATTAGATAAAACAAAAAAAATTTTTGATGAGCATCTTGAGAACTCAGGAAAAACAGTAACCAATTACATCCAACCAGTCCAACACATCAGTTTCACAAAAACAAGGTCAAATATCCAACTAGTTTTATGTTGTCCTCTTTTTATAGTAAAATTATCTTAAAAAGGAAGTTTTGTTAGTTATGTTTGGGGTTTTTTTTGAGGCAGAGTCTCGCTATGTAGTTTAGGCTGGCCTTGAACTTGAGGCCATTCTCCTGTCTCAGCCTCCCATGTGCTGGGATTACAGGTGTGCGCCACTAGCCCAGCCAGTTTTGTTAGTTATGTATATTAATTATATCACGTTTAACCTGCAACCCAAAACATTTTGCCTTCACTTAGTGTGGCCCAGGCAATTCAAAAGGTTTAACACTCATGCTTTAGAAGAATCATTCTGCCTTCAGTGTAGATGGCAGAGTCGGGGGTGGGGGGTGGCAGGGTAAAGAGAGAGACCAGAAGTAGGGAGGGAGATTAGGAAACCATTGCAGTACTTGAGGCAAAACATGTAAGGATCTGAACAAGGGAGGAACGATGAAGCCAAGAGCTATTTAAAACCAAACCGGTAAGATGTGGTGACAGGCTAGATGTAGGGCAAATAGGAAACAGGGGAGACCCACAGGCTTCTGTGCTGGGGAACCAGGTAATGAAAGAGGCAGGTCTGAAAGGAAGGATGAGGCCAGGCAAGGAGGCAAAGATAGAATGGAATTTTGTTTGTTTTAAGACAGGGTCTCACTCTGTAGTTTAGCCTGGCCTTGAACTCACTATGTAGCCCAGGCTGGCCTTGAGCTTGCAGCAATCCTTCTGACTCAGCTTCTTGAGTGCTGGCACAGGTGTGTGCCAGTATGCCTGGCATAAAAAATGGTATTTTAGAGCCATTTCTACTTTAGGTCTGGACTTCAAGAGGTAATGGTGCTGGAGGTGAAGAAAAAGATGTGGAAATTCATGGTTTATATATGACTCCTAAAGCTGTTGTCTTAATGGTATAAGAAGTGTGTCAAGAATGGAACTTCAGAGAACATCAACATTAACAAGTAGAGAAGGCCGGGTGCCATGGTGCACACCTGTGATCCCAGCACTTGGGAGGCTGAAGCAGGAGGATTGCTGCAAGTTCAAGGCCAGCTTGAACTACAAAGCAAGACCCTATTTTAAAAAGCCAAACAACAACAACAACAAAACAAACAAATAAACAACAAGTAGAGAAAGGAAGAAGAGCCAACTAAGATGACTGAAAAGGAACAGTTAGGGAGATCAGAGAAAAAAAATGGTGGAAGGAATATCAGGTCAGAGGAGAATTTTTAGAATGAAGACCAAACTATGCCACATGTCAAGTAAGAAGAAGAAAAGGATGTACTGGAACCATGCAGTGGACTGATGTGGCAGGGAGTAGACCACAGGGGCCTGTGCAGTGAATGGGAACCAAGGAGAGAAGACGGGAATGAGCAGCCTGGCTCGAAAACGAGGCAGCCAACAATGTCAGTAACTTGAGGGAAAGAGGATTGAAGAGACATGTCTGAAAGCTTTGAAGGAAGACTGCACCAGAAAGGCAGAGCCTGAAGACAAAGAGGTGTGTGGGGACAACCTGAAAGCGGACTCACCTCGACTAGGAAGATGGCCTTGAGATCACGAGAGTAAGCATCAGTGTGGGCAAATCTCAAAGTATAGTGAGTTCTCACTCGCTAATATTTTTACTTAAACTAAAAGGCTACACTGCCCAAGAGTAAAACTAAGTAAAACCCATGGCTGCATTCAGTGTCAATTACCATGGGTAAAAGCTGTCTCTACTTGGTAGGGTCAAGCTACGCAGACTGCTGAACTGAGCTCTCGCCTGTCGCTTGGTCTCATGTGTCATCCCTGCGCCAGGCGGGAGCTCTTTCCAGGGAGGGGCCCCTGGCTCCATGGAAGGTCAGCCGTGTGCACACCCCATGTAAGCCCCACGTAAGCCCCTCAAGCATGGGCGACATCTATGCAAATGCTGGAGCAATCACTCCTTTGGTTACATTTCATTATATAAGACCCTGCTGCAGCACACTGGATGGTTTTCCCTGCTGGTTTTGAAAGCTCAGTGAGAGGGCTCTGTGGCTGAGACCCAAGGATTAGCCTCCAGGACAGTTACGGAGAACCTTTTAGAGCTTTCAATGATATACATGGCCTGCTGCTGCACAACTGCTTAGGTTTGCCACCACTGATGGAGGAGCTGGACCACCAAGAAAATCAGTCCTGTGACTGTAACGAATTGAATGAGCCTGGAAGAGGCTCCTAGACTTCAGGTGAGAACTGCAGTACCGATTGACACCTCAACTTCCAGCTACTAAGGCCCTAAGAAGACGACTACTTACTCCTGACTAGACTCCTGACCCATAGAAATTGAGGTCAGAGTGAAATATTTTAAGCAGCCGAATCTATAGTAATACGTGAAGCAGCAATTAACAAAGGAGTGCACAGTGCAAAGGAAATGGGCTCCAGGATGGCACAGATAACACCAGCGAGGTGAAGATACCTGGTGCTCAGCGATAAGGGCTTTAACTCGGTCGATGTTCTGAGGGATTGGTTCCTGATCTCGCTGAATGAGAGTAGTCTCGGCCCACTGGATCCAAGCCAGAAGTTCTTCCAGGAGCTCAGCGTTAGCCACCAGCTCTGACAGGGCAGTTTCCAGGCGCTGCTGGTGTTGCTTTGCCCATGTCAGGACCTGCAGAGAGAGAAGAAAACCATGGCCTCTTTCAGACAAGCACACCCCTTGTTCCAGATCCCTTTTCATCTGATTCGCACAACATTTTAGGGGAGAGACCACCCAAGCAGTCAAGTGGCTTCTCTCTTACCCCAGTGAGAAAACTTGGGTAAGAGCTGCAACAAGCAGCCAGTTCTCCTGTGAGGAGATTTGGTGCATCCTATCACACACACAATTTCCCAGGAAGGAGGGATGGACACAAAACACACAATGTGTCTATTGGAATCACTAATGGACACATCACTATACTGGCACCATTCTTAGAAGTCTTTACTAAAACGCCAACTTACGTTTTGTTCAGAAATTCATAATGAGTAAAAAATTCCTTATCTAAGGGAACAAAGCAAGCTGTGTATTATTTCATCACTACCATCTCGTAGCCCTGGGTGCATGGTGACTCACTTCCTCAAAGCGAGCGCGGATGATTGTGATCCAGTGTTTGATGGTTGTGATGCAGTCCGGATGGCAGACAGCCAGGATAACTTCTCCCATGGCTACTGCTGCATTCACATCCACTCGCTTTTCTTCTACTTTCTTCATAAACTCCTAAACAAACAAGATCGAAAAACAAAAACTGAAGAAATGTACTCTGTCGCATGCTTTTTTCTTTCTTTTTTTGGTGCTGGGGCTTGAACTCAGGGCCTTGTGTTTGCTATGCAAGCACTCTAACCACTAAGCAAAGCCCCAGCCCCTCTGTTGGCACTCTTACACTCAGAGGGGAAACAAATTTCAACGTATTTTTTTCCCTATACATGTTAACCTTGGTCTCTAAAAGCCTGTGTCTAGATGTCTCCATTTTCTTTTCAAGGTCTACAAGATGTAGGAAAGTATATGCAAAAAAGACAAAGACAAGGGACACAGAGGTATGCCCTTCTTTTCTCTTCTGAGTTTCTCTTTTTTAAACTTTATCTGTATTCATTCCATATGTTTTTGTTTTGTTTTGTTTTATTTTTGGTGCCGGGGATTGAATTTAGGGCCGTGCGCTTGCTAGGCTAGCAAGTGCTCCACCACTGAGCTAAATCCCCAGACCCCTCATTTCCATATTTGTAAACATATTTGTCTGGAAAATAAATATAATAACAGCTATAAAACATAACAGTATTTTTTAAATACCCATAACAGGATACAATGACAAAACCAAGATTAAAATCTCTGGGTAGGTAACACGAAAACTAGATAAGGACACAGTATTTCCCACTTCATCAGGGCAGACTGAGGCCCTAGATATGAGTTATATATATTCTATAGCTTGGTAAGCAGTTCTTGGCCATCAGACCAAGGCCCAAAGCTGGAAATGTAAGTCAAACAAAGGCATATACAGGGAAGATGTAAAGAAAGGAAAATGGTCTGCATTTTCTCATATAATGGTCCATTATTTCACTTGTTTACGACCAATATGAATCACTTTTGGAAAAATGAATTGATGTTGATGTTTAAGGTGTCACAAACCACAAGTCATGTCCCTCTCATTCCTGCCAACTCAATGAGTTGGCCCATTCTGGTTTTGCTCCTTTTTTACACGAGGCTTGCTATTTCCAAGCAAACTCTGCTTTCCTGAGTTTTAGGGTAACCCTCACTGACGGGTAGCAGAAGTCACCGAACCCTCGGCCTAGATTACCTTATGGGTGTCAATGAGAGACTGCAGGGCTTCCGTGTCATCAGGAAGTGCCCCCCGAAAGCGGAGAGTTTGCTCCGCTTCAGAAAGCCACTCCAACAGCATGTGGACTGTGTCCCGGAACTCTTCAGCCTGAAATAACCAAGCACAAAAAGACTGGACCTCTCACTGCAGCTGAGGTCTAGGAAAAGGGTCTGGGACTGAACTCTTCAGTGTATCACAGGCAGTTCATGCCTGGTCAAAGCTCTGCTAAGGCCATCTTTCATTTGTAGATCTTCAAATACCAGCTGAACGTGTCATTTCTCTAATACAAATGGATGTTAAAGTCCTGAAGAACATTCCAAGTAACGATTTTTTACCTTATGTTCAAGACTGGCTAAAATAAACGCGCCCAGATTCCCTGCCTTGGGTTGGCTCCCAAAGTGTCTCTTACTTGTTTTAAGGCCTGCTCAAGACGGCTTTGCTTGGAGACGGAGAGTTTACAAACAGTGTCCCAGCGAGTGCTCAGTTCCTGTAGCTGTCCTTTTACCCAAGTGGTGTCATCTCGACTGTTCTCAATCAGTTCTCTCCCTGACCGCTTTAAGACCTGAACAGTTCCTGTTCGCTTTCCTAGTTCCTTCTGGAAAACCTAGAAAAGAAGACAGAAGAAATAGTTTGTCTTACAAATATTTTGAGTTCAAGCAGTAAAACCAGAGAGAAAAGTAATCATTTCCTTGGTAGGTTCTAATCATGTTTTTTTTGGGGGGGGTTGGTGGTGCTGGGGATTCAACTCAGGGCCTTGCACTTGCTAGACAAGCGCTCTACCACTGAGCTAAATAAATCCCCAACCCCACCCGCCATGGGTCTTTTTTACCCACAGAGGCAGGCAGAATGATGTGTAAGAAAGAACCAGTAGAGGTGGCTCAATATCAGCTCAGGGATTTATGAGCTGCATGACTCTGGGTAACATGTTTAACTCGAATCCTGGTTTCTTCATCTGTAAAATGGGAATAATGATACTAACATTTCTAAAATTATGGGATATAGATACGAACACAACTGCAGTTTATAGAATAAGAATTTGATAATAGGAAATAGGGAAATATTTTTTCAAATGGGAAGGGGAACAAGAGATGGAGGGAATGGGGAGGGAAGGGAAAAGGGATGTAAAAAGAATTGAAGGAAAAAAATGAAAATAGACCTTTTGCAAATGGTAAGGGGAACAAGAACTGGAGGAAACAGGTAGAGATAGGAGGGGAATGAAACAGAAAAAGAATTAGGATGTGTTATGTACATGTACAAACTCCCCCACGATAAATGTAATCATTATGTTCTGCAAACAGGTACTAATAAAAAATTGAAAAGTGACATGTAAAAGGAATTTCATAAAATTTCAAGATAAACGTGAAAGTTTTGTGTTGAAACAGGAGGATACTGTGCAGTACATGACAAGTAGAGATTACATTAAATAGTGGCAAAAAGAATGGTGAGCGAGGTGTTAGGTTCAAAAGTGGTTCAAAAAAACTCTCCCGGGCTGGGGATTTAGCTCAGTGATTAGAGTGCTTGCCTTGCAAGCACAAGGCCCTGAGTTTGATCCCCGGCACCACAAAAACAAAAAAACAAAAAAAAAACAAAACCAAAACCAAAAACAAAAAAAACTCTCCCGAGGGGCTAGGGATTTAGCTCAGTGGTAGAGTGCTTGCCTAGCAGGCACAAGGTTCTATCCTTAACACCACCCCCACAAAATCTTCCGGGCCAGGTGTGGTGGTGCAGGCTTGTAATCCCAGCACTCGGGAAGCTGAGGCAGGAGGATTGTGGGAGTTCAAGGTCAGCCTGGGCTACATAATGAGTTCAGGGCCAGCCTGAACTACACAGTGAGACCCTATCTCAAAACAAACAATCAAACTAACAAAAAACTCCCATTTCCATTTTGTCTTAGTGGAAACGAATACCTTAAGGGTCTCCTTCTGAATTTAAATTCATTTCGTGACTCAACCAAGACAAACAGGAGAGAGAACCTCAAAGTTTACTCATTGCCAAATCTGAATTAAACCAGTTTTGGTAAATTCTTTGTGACTGATGCAGAATCTTGGCAAAAGTTTAAACATACAAAACTAGGAGCCGGGGCGATAAAGGGGAAGGGGACTAAAAAAAAGAATTAAAATGTGTTATGTACCCATAGCAACTCCCCCTGGGGAATGTGATCATTAGGTACTACAGACATGTACTAATAAAAAATAAAAATTTGGGAAAGAAAAGAAAAGAAAACAAGATACTACCTCTCAGCAGAGCTACAGGCTGTGAGTCTTTCTTTCTCTCCCAGTTGGCTAACACAGACCAAAAGGCACACAAAGGTAGAGGATCCCACAGAGGGCCTTCTACAAAGCCCAA
>PVJO010026100.1:0-21657 GCA_004026905.1 Hystrix cristata
GTGGGAGATGGGATGGGGTCTGGTCTCAAATTCCTGGGATCAAGAGATCTTCCTGCCTCAGGCTTCCAAGTGGCTGGGACTCTGGATGTGAGCCATAGTTTAGAGCCAATTACGGGTTGAGGCCATTTATCATGAAGGTGTAGATTACAGGAGCACCCACAAGATACTCCATTATTGGGTAACCATATAAACCCCTCACCATGCAATGAGCTCACTACCCCCCTAGAAAGGAGAAACTGAGGTCCAGGGAGGCAAAGTCCTTGTTTAACCCAAGGTCACACAGTTCAAATCCAAGTCGCCCGGCCAGGCCCCAGGGCCCAGCCCCTCTCGGGGCCCCAGCTGTCGCCCAACTGACTGAGCGGAGCGCGGGCAGAGCCTCGTGGGTGTCTCCATGGCAGGCCCCGGGAAGCAATCTCACCCACGCTTTACAAAGGGAAGTCCCCTGCCCCGCACCCCTCCACTGGTGCTCTGGGTCTTTTTCCACTGGAGAAATCCCACATCGCCCCTCAGCAGGAGCTGGGCTGGGACTGCGGCCCAGCGCCCGCTTCCCTTCGCCCCAGCGCCCCCGCCTCAGGTGTACCAAAGCCCCAGCGCTGCGTGACGTTCAGATCCGAGCGCGTCCGGGCTGCCTTTGTGAATACATTAGTTTTATTTTCTCCTAACATGCCACAGGGGTGGAGAGGACGGGAGGGGGCGCGTGGAGCTTAATATGCAAATATATGCAGATCGCATCTAAATGAGTGTGTCCCGGGATTAATGGACAGAGCAGGCAATCAGAGCCGGCCCAGTCGGGCTGCAGCCCTGGAGCTCTGCACCGGCGCGGGTGGAAACGGCTCTCCCGGGAGGGAGTCTCGGGCTGTCTTTCGGAGCTTGTTCTTTGAAGCAATGTCTCCGCAGGACAGGGGAAGGAAGAGCTGCGGAAATTGGTTCTGGATATTTCCGGGCCAAGTGTTCTCAATTGCTTCAGATAGGCATGCGGTGGGGAGGGGAGAGGGCACGGAATCTCAGCCTCCCTGGGTTACCTTACCACTTCTGATTTCCAAACCAGGGGACCTTGCGAACACCCACTTCCGGACCCCACTGATTACCGAATCAGAATCGCTTGAGAATCTTTTTTTTCCTTAAGTCCCCAGCCTTGGCAAATACTGACGCCGACCAGGGGTTCTAATACGGAGTCTCTTGCGGGTTCCAGGGGCACTGCTGTGTTGTCGGCCCTTGCTGCGTATGAAAATCTCTGGAGCTTAAAAAAAAAAATCTCAATACTCAGGTTGCACCCCAGACCAATGAAGTTAGAATCTAAAGAGAAGTGGGGTGAAACTCAGGCATCACTAGTCCAAACCAAATCCCAGGTGGCAGGCTGTGGGTACAACGCAATGGTACAGCACTTGCTTAGGTCGGTCGGACCTTGGGTCCTATCCCCAGCATCACCGAAAACAAAAAGAAAATCCCAGATGATTCAAAGGTGCAGCCAAATTTGAGAAGCGTTGCTGAACAGTTATTTCCTCCCATAAGACGCTTGCTAGACCTATGTGCTGTTTGGGGCAGTATGCACTCCCGGTACCCTGCTCTGTGCAGGCTCCCGGAGTCTCCTAGAGAAAGGACTGGTGTATGGCTGGCATGTGCCAGTACAGCAGCAGCCATTCTGAAAATACTGAAATATTTCTCTAACCCATTTGGTGTTTATGTCTGTGTGTGAGTGCAATCCTCCTGCTTCAGCCTCCTGAGTAGCTAGGATTACATACACAGGCGCCTCTATCTATCTGTGACAGGTGGCTGCTTTAAACTAAGTGCCCAGTGACCTACCACAATCCCACCCCTGGACACCTGGATTAGATCAGTTCTGAATGGTCAGGGTTCCAGAGGTCTTAGGTGTTCAAATATTTGAATGTCACTCCTAGCTGTGATCTTGTCGTCAAAAAGACCTGGATTGCCAACCTGATTTTGGTGCTAGCTGCGTGACTTTGGGGGAGTGGCCTCATCTCTCTGAACCTTGGTTTCTTCATCTGGAAATGGAGGAAAAAAAAAAAAAAAGAGGTCAGAAGCCCACCCTCTCATGGTAGGGATGAGGCCGCACTGAAGCAGAGATTTTGAATGCGAGTGTGCACCAGAATCACTTAGCAGGCTTGGGAAAGCAGAGACTGCTACTAGGGGTGGGGGCAGGTGAAAATTTGAGTTTCTTTTTTTGCTGCTGAGACTGATCTCAGGCCCTTCAGACTAAGTTATACTCCCCAGACTTTTTACAGTTTTTATTCTGAGACGGCCTCACCAAGTGGCTAAATTGCCCAGGCTGGGCTTGAATTTGCAATCCTCCTGTCCCAGCCTCTCAGAGTGCTGGGATTACAGGCATGCACCACTACACCTGGCTCAAAATTCATGTTTCTGGTAAATTCCCATGGGGGGGGGGCACTGCTGGGGCTGGGGACCACAGTTTGAGAGACACTGAACTGAAAGTAGTACGGTATAAGAAGTATGCCAGGACAAGAGTAGGGGCACAAGCCAGGCTTGGAAAAGGATCCAAATGTGTCTCCAGTTGCCTCAGTGCTGTGTGGCTCCTCTCCCCGAACCACTCCTCAGGGCTCTTCCCATTCATTCCCCAGGGCACAGAATGGATGACCTTGGATTTCCCAAGACGATGAAGGCCTCTTCTACTGCCTGTCCATTGCCAACAAAACCACACTTAGACCTTTGGGGACTGGGATCACTGAAAACATGGTGCCCTTTTTCAAGTGTCTTCCAGAGTAAAACAAAACAACTCTAAACCCTGACATGACCATTGTATAAAGAAGTCCAACTGAAGGCTGTTTTTTTTGCACGCTGGCCACTTAGAGTTTTTTTTAATGTGTATTTTGGGACTGCACCTGTTTGGCTGGGACCCCAAGTGTGTTCTTGCCTCACAGTGGGAATGAGTCCCACGCCCACTTCCTGCTCCTTCCATTCCTGCGTCTCTCCCTTGGCACCACCACCCCTTCCCAGGAATAAGACATTGTAGCCTTACAGGAAACTCCACTTGACTGTCCTCTGCCCCTTCCAACTACCTTTCTCTTTTATTTTCCTTTCTTTCTTTCTTTCTTCCTTCCTTTCTTTCTTTCTCTCTCTCTCTCTCTCTCTCTTTCTTTCTTTCTTTCTTTCTTTCTTTCTTTCTTTCTTTCTTTCTTTCTTTCTTCCTTCCTTCCTTCCTTCCTTCCTTCCTTCCTTTCTTTCTTTCTTTTTTAATCCTCACCCTTTTAATTTTTTTCTGCAGAGCCCACACAAATGTCCCACACCGGTTCCCACTGTTGGGTCCTAGGCTCAGCCCCCCTAGCCCAGCTTCTGAGCAACCACCATGCTCTGCCCCCAGGTTGCTTCCCCCACTGACTTCCTTCTTGCCAGAGCCATGACCTGATCTTAGCACGGGATTTGGAGTCAGAAGTTCTAGGAGGAGCTCTGCATTTGCCAGCTTTGTAGCTGTGAACAACTTAGAGCATTCTGGGCTTGGGTCCACCACCTTGAAAATGGTTCACAATCTCCACCTTCCATGAATAGGGCTCTGAAAGCTCAGATCCAAATAGGACTTTATGAGGACTCACCACGTGGTGCGATAAGGTCCAGGACAGTGCTGGAAAAACTGTCAAGTGTGTCCCCTCCCCCAACCCTTGCCATACACTCATCTGAACTTAATGTAGGCAAAGCCAGGTGAGGTGGTGCATGCCTGTGATCCCAGTGTTTGGGAGGCTGAGGCAGGAGGATTGCTGTGAGTTTGAGGCCAGCCTAGGCTACATAGTGAGTTCAAGGCCAGCCTGAACTGCATAGCGAGGCCCTGTGTAAAAAAAAAAAAAAAGATTATTGCTGACTGAGGCAGTTGGGGACAGAATATGTAGTGGAAATATCAGGATACTGGTGATAAATCCGGGTTGGGTCCCAGGTGTGTTCCTTGCTATGCATATGTACAACTGGGCAAATCCCTGAGCTCGTAGTTTCCTCCCTAGTAAAATAGAATCATGAATGCTAACTTGTACAGGTAAAGTGAGAGTACTAAGTAACGGAATCATCATTGTTAACTGTCTTTCTTTTGCTTTTCTTCCTTTTTTGCATACCTACTATGTGCCAGGCATTCTGCTAAAAACCTGCAATGTAGTGGGTATGGTGACATGTGCCTGTAGTCCCAGTTTTTGGCGGAAAGAGTGAGAGGCAAGTCTGGGCCATAAATACCAACTTCAAAGATGGCCTGAGCTACATAGCAAGACCGTATCTCAAAAAGACAAACCAAACCAAAAACCAAAACAGAGCAATGACAACAAATAGTAACAGAAACAACTTGCAAGGCATAATCTCCATTCCCACTACAACCCTTTGAAATGAAAACTGTTTCTTTTCCCCATTTTGTTTTATTGTTTTCTCTTTTTTTTTGAACCAGGATTGAACTCAGGGTTTTGTGCATGCCCCACCACTGAGCTACACCTCCAACCTTTTCCCCATTTTACAGATGAGGGAACAGAGGCACAGAGAGATAAACTGATGTGCCTGAGGTCGCATAGCCGGTAAATGGTGGAAGTTGGAATTTGAACGCAAAATGTTCAGTTCCAAAGCCTGTACTCTGACTGCTCTATTGAAGGTCCTTGAGACGGATAAATAGGAGACATGACTTAGTATCATCAGGGATTCTAAGAGTCACTGTGGGAATTACCACTGCCCAGGGGCTAGGGACCTAGATGTGTTCATGGCTGGGGGCGGGGCCACGCTGAGTGATGCTCTCCCCTGAGGCGGCATTTTATAGTACACGCATCTTTCTGCT
Organism: Hystrix cristata; assembly: GCA_004026905.1. Lineage (NCBI taxonomy): Eukaryota > Metazoa > Chordata > Mammalia > Rodentia > Hystricidae > Hystrix > Hystrix cristata. Next base: position 4,772 of record PVJO010026100.1, read on the forward strand.
TCATCCCAGACAGAGTGTCTCCCCCACATCCTGCCGGGGCCTCTCAGACCTCCCCTCTCTGGCAGGTTTGGGAGACACAGGCCCGGAGTTCCCCCATCCTGGACAGAGGATGAGGTTCCTCATCTCATGAGGCTGACCCTGCTCTGTCTGAGGGCTGGAGTTATTAATAGCAGCCTGCAGGGCTGTGTCAGACAGCTGGTGACTCAGGGCGCTAGAGTCAGCCCCCTCCCTGTGCCAATGGAGCTGCACCTGCAGGAGGGGTTTAGAGCTCTGGCCAGGGGTCTTGGTTGTTGGGGGGCCTGCTGGGGTGTACCCTGATTGCTGCCTCCTCTCGTGGGGCCTTGACCACACTGTGTTGTGGCATTGGAAGGAGGGGCTGGGGAAGTGGGGAAGGGGATGTGGTAACCAGAACCACTTCCTGCCATTGCCCTGTTGAAAGCCAAGCTTCCCCCAAGTTCCCCTTGAGGGGGGTTGGGAAGTAAGGTGGGCAAAGAAGGAAGCTGAGCGTGGAGAGAGGGTGGTTCTTACTTAGATTGACTCCAGGAATCAAGCCCTGGGGATCCTGGTGGGTGCTATCTCCGAGCTCCCCAGTGCTAAGAGCAGCCAGTTGTCCCATGGCAATCACAATCAATTACCATGTTCCAGCCCCTTTACATCTGGTAACCCTTGATCCTTACAAAAGCCCCATGAGGAAAGCACTGTTATTACCCCCATTTTACAGGTGGGAAAACTGAGGTGCTAATGGGTTATATCAATGGCTCAGGCCCCACAGCAAGTCCACGGAAGAGCTGAGATGTGCATGTAGGCACCTACGCACTGTCCCCGGCTTGTTCTGTGACCACTCGGCCCCATTTTCCTCAGATGCAAAATGGAGGTAATTGGAGTAGGTAAGTACACTTTGTTTTTGTGGTGCTTGTCTCTGTGGTAATTAATCAATCAGTCGTTCTTTTACTCAGCTCCTTGTGCAAGGGGACAAAGGCAGTCTTGGTTACTACTATAGTCACAGTTCTTAGCACAATGCCTGGCTCATTAAAAAGGAAAAAACAAAAAACAACCTCAACAAGTATTTGTTGAGTAAATAATCTTTAAAGGTCTGAGGATCGTCATCAATGTCTGAGTCTCTGATCAAAATTTTGGAGCCTTTACAAAGAAAAATTAACATTATCAGTGGTTTTTTTCTCCTCCCACTCACCCAGAGGACATTTGGCAATATTTGGCAACATTTCTGGTTGTCACAACTGGCAGGGGGGCTGTTACTGGCATCTAATGAGAAGGATGGCTGAGGATGCTGCTAGATAGACTGCAATGTCCAGAATGGTCCCACAAAACAAAGGGCGATCCAGCCCCAATTATCAAGAGCGTTGAGTTTGAGAAATGTGACACACATGCATAGGTGTGACATATTCTATACGAGTGAGGGCAAGGTGGGTCTGGCTCATGGAGTCACCTAAAGCCCTCACCTGCTGCACAGATAAAGTTCTCCTGAATTGCAAGATCTCTTGCTGTGTGTCCGTCTCTAAAATCATCCTGTTCTTTGACCCAGAACTCCCAAGTCTGAAATACAGTCCCATGAGGTCCCTTGTCTTAGTGTCTGATTCCCCTAAAGCCTGAGCCTCCTCTTTATTTTTGGTGGGTGGCAGCAGATCAAGAGAAAAGGGCCAGGGTTTAAATACTCCCAACCTGTTCCCTTTAGCCTCTACACACATCCTCCTCTCAATTCCCTGTAAGTAATAGTAAAGATAAAAACCAGGCAGCAGGAGACAGAGATAAAAACCAAACTGCTCTGAGACTCAGTTTCCTGTGAAAAGGGGAGGGTTACTTATCCAACCTACCACACAGATGGTGAGGATGAAACGAGAGGCTTATAAAACATTTATCACAGTGCTTGTATTGGTCAGTTAAGAAAAACAATTAAAAAAAGAAAAAGAAAAATAATTTAAAGCTAGGTATGGTGGTGCACACCTGTCATACCAGCACTCGGGAGGCTGAGACAGGAGAATCACTGTGAGCTCAAAGCCAGCCTGGGCTACACAGTGAGACTCTGTCTCAAAAGACAAAAACACAAACAAACAAGCAAACAAACCCATTTAAAGAGGAAAGAGTTATTTTGGCTCATGGTTTCAGAGGATTCAGTCTGTGGCTGGCTGGTTTCAAGGCAGAAACATCATGGTGGAAGGCCATGGTAGAGGGAAGCTGCTCACTCCATGGCAGCCAGGAAGCAGAGAGAGGGAAAGAGCCAGAGAGGAAGGGGCTAGGGACCAGATGCAGTCCCCAAGCTTACTCTCTTGTGACCCCCTTCCTTCAACTAGACCCATCTCCTGTTTTCATCGCCTCCCAGTAATGCCATCAAATTATGATCCCATCAGTGGTCAATCCAATCACTATCCAAAGTCCATCAGCAACTAGGCCTTCAACACAATGAGCCTTCTGTGGGCCGTTCTGCATACCAACAGCAACACTGCTCAACACAGTTAATCTCAAAAAAATGCCAATGAAAATTTTTTTCATTTGTTTTTGTTTTTGGTGCTGGGGATTGAACTCAGGGCCTTGTGCTTGCTATACAAGCACTCTAACCACTGTGCTAAATCCCCAACACCATCATTATTATGACTCAAAAGGGAAGTGACTTGCTCAAGGTCACAAATGAGCTATGCTCAAAATATATAGTGAATATTTAAAATTTTTAAAAGGTATTATAATAAAAAACACATTGTCCTTTTCCCCTTCAAAATGTTCCCCTTTGCTTCCAACACAGTTTTTCCATTGTTCTTGCCACCTTCTGAAACAGTTCTGGAAATCTCCTTTTGTGTCTTTAGTTGTGCAATCACCGCTGCCTTGATGTCTTGAATCAATTCAAAACATTTACCTTTCATGGTCATTTGGGGGGAGTGCTGGGGATTGAACTTGGGGCCTTGAGCTTGCTAGGCAAGTGTTCTACCACTTGAGCTAAATCCTCCATCCCCTTTCATGGTCATTTTGACTTGGTTGGAGAAGAGCTAGAAGCCACATGGTGCCAGATTCGGTGAATAAGATGGATGAGGAAATTCTACCTCGACAGAAATTGCCATAAATGTCTCAAATCCATTCAGAACATCAAGACAGCCATAAGAGTGCAACTAAAGACACTCGTGAAAGAGAACTTCCAAAACTGCTTCAGAAAAAGACAAGAATGGTGGGATAAGTGTGTTCATGGAAGTATTTTGAGGGAGGTTAATGGTAATGTGTCTTTTACTGTAATACATTTTAAAATTTTTCATTTAAACATTCACGGGAGGGTAGTGGTGGGACTGAATTTCAAGATTGGGTGACTCCAAAACAGATGTTCATTCATCGGGAAACTTCAGAGCATCTATTTTCTTGTAAGGGAAATAACTGTCTTCATCTCAGATGCATTTATTAGCTAAGTGTGTAAAGTGCCTGGCACATAGTAGGCCCTTCAAACACAACTTGAACCATTATTATTGTTCTTTCCAAATAGGGCCTTGAAAAAGGCAACTATCAGCCCTGTCACACACAGGCAATCTGGCTGAAAGGGAGGGAGGAAAGGAGGCTGCTGGTTATTGGCAGAAGTGGTGGTAATTGGCGCTGAAGCTTTCACTGGATAGAGCAGGGCTGGAAGAGGGGAAGGGTGGTTTAAAAACCCAGAGCCCTCAAAGAAGAAGGCTCTTACTGCAGCTCACATGCCAGCTTCGAGCCCCAGACTCCAGTCATCTTATTCCAGGGGGCCATCCTCATCTTGGCCTCAGTAATTAAAAGCAATGACCACCATTTATTGAGGACCGACAGCACACACCGTACAAAGCAATTTATGTGCTTGATCTCATTTTATCCCCACGTTAATTTGGGGACCAAGACCCATTTTTTACAGCTGAAGAAACAAATCCAGAGTGGCGAGGACACTTGCCCAAGGCCTCAAAGGAAGAGCATGAAGCCACCTCTGCTGGTTTGCAGATGCTGTGGACTCTTCCCTTCACTACCCAGGCCAGGAGCTTGCCCGGGTGGAATTCCCCAATTCCTGCTTTGAAGAGCCTGCTCCTTCCACCCCAGATGGAGGGGAGAGGAAGGAAGATGAGTCAAAGCAGACTGCCAGGGAGGAAAGCAAGGACAAACCTGGACTGTGGGCAGGGCGTGGGGGCATCTGGCCAGCGACAGGGTGTCACAGGAGGACAAGGATGCACCAGGGATCTCAGGGAGTCTCTGGAGAGAGGCCCCTGGGAGTCCTCCAGCCTTCCTTTGCTGACCACTCGGGGCCTTCAGGCTGAGGGCTGAGGGAGTCCTCTAGCCTCGTCCCCCTCCCTCCCTCCCTCCCTCCTTCCACAAACTCTGCAGTTTGCAAAACCAACCTCCCTTGAGCACCTGTGGTTTCCTGCGGGTCTGGGGTCCTGCCCAAATAGGCAGTGGTCACTGTGGGCAGTGGGGAGAGGAGGAGGTGGTGTAAGCTGTTTCTTCGCCTTTTCAAGCTGTGGCTGTCCACCACACACACACACACACACACACACACACACACACGCATGCATGCATGCACGCACACACCCCCATACCCTGAGTCAGCACCTGCCTGGAGGGGAGGGCGGGGTCACTGATTCAGTGGTAGTGCCTTCTTAAAGCCCCTGCAAGGGCCAGTGCAGCCAGACACTGCTACCTTTACCATGAGTCCCTGGCAGCCCCGGGTGCTGGCACTCCTGGTGCTGGGCTGGTGCTCTGCCGCCCCTCAAATTCGCCCCTCGAAGCCTACCCTGGTGGTCTTCCCTAGAGACTTGAAAAGCTCCAGTCTCACCGACACCCAGCTGGCAGAGGTAGGCAAATGCGACAGTTGAGAGGTGGGGAGGGCTGGCTAGGAAAGTGGCAGAGAGGGCATGGGGCCTCAGAGATGCTTTGGGGATGTGTGGAGTGGTGGGTATGACTGGGCAAGAGAGGCGTCGGGGTAAGGCACTGGGGGTCCCATGAAGGCTCTGGGCAGTGATGGCCAGGATGGGCCGTGCAGATTTCCTGGATGGGAAATAGGAACTAGTGAAGGCAGGAAGGTTCTGGGTAGGCACAGGTGGGAATGAACAGGGGTAAACTCCATGGGGTCCTCCGGCAGGCTTGGGCCAGAGGCATCAGGCATGTGAAGGGGCTAAGGGTGTCTGCGGCGGGGAAGAAAGTACTGGTGTTCTGGGTTTAGGTCTTACTGATCATCCCTGAAAGCCTAGAAGGACAGAGACAGGGGCCAGGGCTCGGACACCTCTGCCCTCCGTCCACAGGAATACCTGTTCCGCTATGGCTACACTCACGTGGCTGAGATGCACGGCGGGGAAAAGCCCCTGCGGCCTGCGCTGCTGCTCCTGCAGAAGCAGCTGTCCCTGCCCCAGACCGGCGAGCTGGACAGCGCCACGCTGGAGGCCATCCGCACCCCGCGTTGCGGAGTCCCAGACCTGGGCAAATTCCAGACCTTCGAGGGCGACCTCCGGTGGCACCATCACAACATCACATACTGGTGAGCGGCTGCGCTCGGAAGGGTGGGCCGGGGAGGGCCGGCCCAGCCAGCGTAGGGCGAATGAAATATCCTTAGACGTCCGCTCCACCTCCGAGCCTCAGTTTCCCTCCCCTTTGGGGGAATGGTGGTAGCAATCCGAGTCCTCCTGTCAGGGCCATTTGAAAGTCCACACAGCGCGTGGGGGGTGCGCCTGAAAGTACTCCGTAAAGCATGCACTGCAGGGAGCATTGTGTCTGCGGACGGCTCTGGGACCTGCAGGGTCGCTGCCGCCCCGCCCGTTTCTCACTCTGACCTCGGTCCCCTTGCTTTTCCCCTGCAGGATCCAAAATTACTCGGAAGACTTGCCGCGCGACGTGATCGACGACGCCTTCGCTCGCGCCTTCGCGGCGTGGAGCGCAGTGACACCGCTCACCTTCACTCGTGTGTACAACCAGGACGCAGACATCGTCATCCAGTTTGGTGTCCGGGGTGAGAACCGGAAAGCCAGGACTCCCGGGTGGGGCCGTGGGAGGGAGGATCGCGGAGAGCCCGGAGCGGGCAGCGGACCAGCGTGCTCCTGCCTGCCCCGCAGCCTGGGCCGCCGCTCGCCCTTTGGTCGCCCCCTCCCGCGGGAAGCGGGGCTTGCAGAGCTAAGCGCGGGGGATTGGGCGCCCCTGACAGCAGCAACGGCCCCCACTGAGTTCCTTCTCCATCGGCTTTCCCAGAGCACGGAGACGGGTACCCCTTCGACGGGAAGGACGGGCTTCTGGCGCACGCCTTTCCCCCTGGCCCGGGCATTCAGGGGGACGCCCACTTTGACGACGAAGAGTTGTGGTCTCTGGGCAAGGGCGTCGGTGAGATCCTAAGCCACCTCGCAGCCCCTCTCCTCCCTCCCCACGTCCCCTTTCCTCTCGCCCCATCACCTGCACCCTGACTCTGGGCCCCTTTTCCCACAGTGGTTCCGACCTACTACGGAAACGCAAACGGCGCCCCCTGTCACTTCCCCTTCACCTTCTCCGGCCGCTCCTACTCCGCCTGCACCACCGACGGCCGCACCGACGACAAGCCGTGGTGCAGCACCACGGCAGACTATGACGCCGACCGCAAGTTCGGGTTCTGCCCCAGCGAGAGTGAGTGGGGGGCTGCGGCAAGATGGGGGTGCGGGTGCCACCACGGGGGGGTGTCTTTGGTTCTAAATCTTTGCCCCTTTGTGTGCTGTATGGCCTTCGAGTCACCCTCCAGCTCTCTGGGCCCCGTTTCTTTACCGGTGAGAGGACAGGTGGGATGGGGAGCAGGCAGTCTGTGGGTCAATGGTGCGTGGCACTAGGGAGTAAAGAGGTGGGCCTCCCCAGGACTCTACACGCAGTACGGCAACGGGGATGGCAAGCCCTGCGTGTTTCCCTTCACCTTCGAGGGCCGCTCCTACTCCGCCTGCACCACCGACGGTCGCTCCGACGGCCACCGCTGGTGCGCCACCACCGCCAACTACGACCAGGACAAGCTCTACGGCTTCTGCCCCAGCCGAGGTACCGCCGCCCCGCCTGTCAGTTTCAGCCCCGCTATCCTAGCCCGCCTTGGTCCCTGCAACCGGACTCTCCCACACCCATCATTGTGTCTCCCCACTCCTCTTGCTCCCACCCTCGCTGGGTCCCGGTTTCCAACGGTGCGTCTGTACCTCCGAGGCTTTGTGCCTCGGGCTCTGCCCCCAAGAATTTCCCGGACCCTGGCTCCACAGCGCCCCCTAGGCTTTAAAACTAGGCCACCAGTACTCTAGCTCCCCTCGCCTTATTGGATCCACCCACCTGGCTCACCCGAGGCCCTGGGTCTCCCCAGCTGATGCAACCGTGATCGGGGGCAGCGCGGCCGGGGAATTGTGCGTCTTCCCCTTCGTCTTCCTGGGCAAGGAGTACTCGTCCTGTACCACTGAGGGTCGCCAAGATGGGCGCCTCTGGTGCGCCACCACCTCGAACTTCGACACGGACAAGAAGTGGGGCTTCTGCCCAGACCAAGGTGGGCGGAGTTCCGAGGCTCCGGAGCTATGGCCGCGGTGGAGTGGCCAGGGCTGGGGGCTTGGCCTGGTGCTCACGTCTCAGGCTCTCCTTTCCCTCCAGGATACAGTCTGTTCCTCGTGGCAGCACACGAGTTTGGCCATGCACTGGGCTTAGATCACTCCTCCGTGCCAGAGGCGCTCATGTATCCCATGTACCGTTTCCTCGAGGGCTCCCCGCTGCATGAGGATGATGTGAAGGGCATCCAACATCTCTACGGTGAGGTTGTGGGACAGGGATGGAAGGAGCAGAAGTTGGGGTGAGGTTTAGCCACAGGACCAAAAAATGACCGGGGACCTCAGCATTCCTCTGCGACAGGACCTGGGTGCATCAGTGCTTGGAGATAGTGCTAAAGAACCTAGACTCTAAGCTGGATGGCAGTTCAAACCCAGCCTGGGCAATTTAACAACTTAGTGAGACCCTGTCTCAAAAAAAACAAAACAAAACACAGCACAAAAACTAAAACCAGGGTTTGGGAATTTAGCTCAAGTCATAGAGCACCTGTCTAACAAGTGCAAGGTCCTGAGTTCAATCCCCAGCACACACACACACAAAAACCCAAACCAAAACACCCCAAAAACCCTAACAACAAAAACAATAACAACAGCAAACAAACCACTGAGGTTGTAGCTCAGTGGAAAGGCCTTGGGTTCAATCCCTGGTACTGGGGCAAAACCTGAGTGAGAGAGTGAGAGAGGGCATTTTGGGAGGGGTGCTGAGGATCAAACTCAGGGCCTTGAGCTTGCTAGGCAAGTGCTCTACCACTAAGCTAAATCCCCACCCCGGGAAGTGCGTATTGAAGGATCTAATTCCTAGTGTTTCTCTGAAACCCAAATCAGCCAATTATGTGACTTTATAAAGCTCTCAGCACTAAATTTGTCATGGTGATATTCAAAAGACACTCCCATTGGCCTGGGGAGGGGGGAGGAGCTACCTATTTTCTGTCCACAGAGCTTGACCCAGGGCCTGAAGCAGCCCGGGGCTGGATGAACGTGGCTTGAATAAAAGCCAAGCGTGGGGGAAGCTACTAGCCAACAGGAATGACTTCAGTGTCTCAGTGAGGAGACTGCACACCAGCAGAAGGGTCGCTGCTAACCTGGGGAGCAGCGAAATGCACCCTAGAAGTGTCTCACCCAGGATCTCTTTACAGGTGCTGGCCCCGAACCTGGCACAAGACCTCCAGCCACCACCACCACCACACATGAACCGCAACCCACTGGTCCCTCCACGGTCTGCCCTACCCTGCCCCCCACTGTTTACCCCACAGCCGGCCCTACCGGCCCTCCTGCAGCTGGCCCCACAGCCCCCGCCTCAGCTAGCCCTACAGGTCCCCCCACTGCGGGTCCCCCTCTAGCCCCTACATCGTTTTTGGATCCGGTGGACAATCCCTGCAACGTGAACATTTTCGACGCCATCGCGGAGATCGGGGACTATGTGCATTTCTTCAAGGATGGGTGAGCGGCCGGGATGTGTGGATGAGGGAGGGGGTCGGAGGAGGTCTGGCCTGTCCCCCACCCCTCCCCGCCGTCGACTGGCCTCAGCGCCCTGCCCTTGTCCGGTCCCCAGGCGGTACTGGAAGTTCTCCGAGGGCCGAGAGCGCCAGCTGCAGGGCCCGTTCCTCATCGCCAGCACGTGGCCCGCGCTGCCCGCCAGACTGGACTCTGCCTTTGAGGAGCCGCTCTCCAAGAAGATTTTCTTCTTCTCGGGTCAGTTTCCTCCTTTCTCCCTTCATCACCCCCGGATAACCTGAGAATCGAACTAGGATTAGAAAAGCGCGCCGCCTGCTGGCGGACGCGGTTTGACACGTTTATGGGGGCCGAGTTGCCGACTACCGTACCCAGTAGCGCTGCCTTTTGCACGCAGGGACCGCGGGCACGCCAGGCTGGGAAAAGGCTCCACGGCGCCCAGGTCGAAGTGACCTTGACCTTCTCCTCTACAGGGCGCCAAGTGTGGGTGTACAGAGGCGCGTCGGTCCTGGGCCCGCGGCGCCTGGACAAGCTGGGCCTGGGCCCCGAGGTGACGCGGGTCACCGGGGTGCTCGCCCGCGGCGGGGGAAAGGCGCTGCTCTTCAGCAGCGGGCGCTTCTGGAGGTGAGCGCCAGGCCGGCCGCCGGCAGGGGGAGCCCGGACGCCGAGCGCCCGCCGCCCGCTCAGCGCCCGTCTGCTCGCCGCTTCCCGCAGGTTTGACCTGAAGACGCAGAAGGTGGATCCTCAGAGCGTCACTCGGGTGGATTTCATGTTCGCTGGGGTGCCCTTGAACATGCACACCATCTTCCAGTACCGAGGTGAGGGCTGCGCACGCGGGCGGGGCCGGGTGGCTGTGAGATGCCTCCCGCGCCAGGCCGCCCTGCCGCCGGATTGGCCAGATTCCGTGCAACCAAGAAAAAGCCCTTGAGGATGGAGGCAAACGTCCAGCACCGATAGAGGCAGAGACCTTCCCCAGGTCGCACAGGGACTCAGGGGCACAGCCGGGACGGGGACCCAGATTTCCTGCCTCCCCAGCTGGAGGCTGCCACAGGCCGTGACTCTTTACTAGACAGTCTTTATCAAGTGCCTGTACTGTGCCCCAAGAATACAGTGAGAGACAGCGCGTAGCTGTGTATCTTTGGGCGAGTCCTGCTATACGTGGAGACTCAGTGTCCTCAACTGTAAAATGGAGACGATAACTGTATTTGCTTTTACTTTTTTCACTGCTTACATCCCATCAGTTGACAAGGTCTGTTGATTTCCAAAGTTTTTTTTTGAATCTATAATTTTTTATTTTTTCTTGAGACAAAGTCTCGCTATGTAGTTCAGCTGGCCTTGGGCTCACTATATAGCCCAGGCTGGCCTCGAACTCGCAGTGATCCTCCTGCCTCTGCCTCCTGAGTGCTGGGATTACAGACATGCACCACCACACCCAGCTTTTGAATCTGTAATTTTCACTACCTCCTTTGCAAACAGGCCAGTCCATTCTGTGCTGGTTAGCCAAGACATTTATTTATTTGTTAATTTGTTTATTTATGGTACTGGAATTGAACCCAGATTTTTTTTTTTTTTGAAACAGTGTCTCAATAAATTGCTAAGTGGCCCAGGGTGGCTTCGAATTTGCACTCCTTCCTGTTTCCCAGAGTGCTGGAATTACACATGTGTGCCATCAAGTTCAAATTTTTTTTATTTACATATTTATTTTATGTGTGTGGTACTGGGGACTGAACCCAGGGCCTTCACAAAGAACTACATCCACAGCCCTTTTGTTTATTTATTTATTTTTTTTTGAGGAAGAGTCTTGCTAGGTCACTAAGTAGACCAGGCTGGGTTTGAGGTTGCAGTCCTGCCTCAGCTTCCCAGAGTGCTGGGATCACAGGTGTGTGCCACCATGCCGGGCCCTGATACCTTTAATGTGTTCCCGAAGCGCAGGGAGAAGTTAGGGGTGGAGGGCAGTGGTCCTGGGAACGACTCCAAATCCATTCCAAGGCAAAGAAACTAACACACTCTGACCTCCCCTTCCCCCTCTTAACTCTGTGTTCTCATCTGCCCACCTACACTGCCTGCTCTTTGAACAGATCAAGGTCATTCAAAGTTTAGGGCCTTTGTGCCAGTTGTTCCCTCTGTCTGGAGGGAACAGTTTTCCCCTAAATTGTCACCAGGCCGTCTCTCTCTCATCAGCTCCCAGTGCTAAGGCCACCATTTCAAAGAGGCCTTCCCTGACCATCATTTTCTATTCATCTACCTCCGTATACATTGTTAGAACCAATCTCATTTATTTTCCTGTGTGCTTGGTTGATCGTCTGTCTTGTCCCACTAGAGTTTTAGCACCGAAAGAATTGAGATCATGCCTGCATTTTTCTCTGCTGTATTTCTAGTGCTTTTAACGTGCCTGACACATAGTAGGCACTCAGTAATTTTTTTTTGTAGTTTCCTGGAGATCAAACCTAGGTCTTTGTGCATGTTAGGGAAAAACACTGTACCTCTGAGCTACACTCCCAGCCCCAGTAAAATTTTTTAGTATATGTGCTGCTGAAGCGAGCACCCCAGTAAAATTTTTTGAATGGATGCATAGATTTGCTCAATGAGTAAATGTTGAATGAACTGTTCTGAGCATTAAATTAGGCCATCCATTCACTGATTTGTTGATTCATTCATAAAATAGATACACGGCACCTACTGTGTGCTAGGTTCTGTGCCCTCTGGCATCTCACAGGCAGGTGGGGGAGATGGAGGGTCATGTGAAAAACCTTGGAGAGATGAAGAAAAACCAGGAGGGATGATTGTAAAAATCTTGCTCCTGTCTCTGAGATGTGTGTGGGAGGGTAGGAATCACTCCTCTCATGTCTGCCTGTCCCCTGCAGAGAAAGCCTACTTCTGCCAGGACCGCTTCTACTGGCGAGTGAGTTTCCGGAATGAAGTGAACCAGGTGGACGAAGTGGGCTATTTGACTTACGACTTTCTGAAGTGCACTGACGACTAGGGCTCCCGTCCTGCTTCAGCAGTGCAGTGCGGGTCCCCCAGGGGACCATCCCAACAAAGAAGGAGCCAGTTTGCCGGATACAAACTGGCAGTTTATTCTGGAGGTCGGGGAGGAATGGAGATGGGCTGGGCCCTGTCTTCACACCTTCCCTTTTTTGTCAGAATGTTTCTAATAAACCTGGATTCTCTAACTTTTAGAAGCAGCTTTTATTTATGTATGCATATTCATATGTGTGTATTTAACTGACAGAGCGCTTTCATATGCCAGGCAATGTTTTGAGCTCTTCATAAATATTAGCATATTCAGTCCTTCCTATTAAGGTATTATGTGACAATTTCTGTTTTACGGATGAAGAAATGACATTCATCCATCAAACATTTATTGCGCCTCTACATGGAACCAGGCTCTGTGCTGGGCATTGGGGATGGGAATGAACTGGACTATAGTGCTGGCCTCAAGGACCTCTTGGTGGTCCCCAAACTTTATAGCACATACTAGCACCCTGCTTAAAACCAGCCTCCAGGCTCCGCCCCTAGAGAGACAACCCAGTTACAAGGGTCATTCTGTGGCTCCTGGTGTGGGATCGCACTTGAGTTAAAAACAGGTGGTCCTTCATTGTTGGTAATGCTGTGTGTGTGTGTGTGTGTGTGTGTGTGTGTGTGATTTTATGCATTGTGGTTGAAATCAGAGAACATTTCCCAGGCAAAATGAACTCTCAACTGGAACTGAACCAGGAAGAATGAGACAGAGTGTCTCCCTGTGCAAAAAGGACAATCTCCTTAAAGGGTAGGCTACCAAGAACTGCTACCCTAAAAGTCTACCCACTCTCTATCCCTCACATGTGTGTGCATGAAATAACATATACAAGGATACTGATCACAGCATTTTTCTCATGGTAAGAAACTGGGAGCAACTCATTTTCTTGGAGTAAGACAGCGGGTAGATAAACTATGGGCACAGACATGATGACAATAGCTACCTTGCACAGTGCCATGTGTCAGGCCCTGCTCCACACTGCTATGTGAGTTAAAACAATCCTATAGGGCAGGCACTACTACTGCCTTCCCCATACTTCACTGTGGTCATTGTCAATTCCCTCTTTCCAGAGGAGAATCTAAGGCACCAAGAACGATGACTCGCCCAATGTCCCACAGCTGGTGAGCGGTGGCCGCTGGATCTGACAGTGGGCTCTTGATGCAGATCTGGGGGAAGAGAAAAGGCAGGGGATGTTTGAGAGAACTGCAAACGGCTCAGAACTACTCAAGGACGCAGTGGTAGCGGGTGGATCAGAGGGGCAGGGAGGATTCTGGAACAGTTGGGTGGGAGTGGAGGCCTGGGCTGGATGAGGCAGGTCAGCACTCCAAGCTGGGGACCGGGGAGTTGACATCACAAGACGGTGAGTTAGGGTGGGCTGGCAGAGGTGATGGGCTTGGTTGGGTCTGATCATCTTTTGGAACTTTTAGATCATCTTTCTTGGAGTTTATGGACGAGTTCAGGGAACTTCCTCCCAAGATTCCTTGGGGATCCCCTATCTCCTGGCTCACCTGCCTCTTGCCCACGAATGACCCGCTCCCATCGGCATACAGACATTCCTTAATATGCTTCTTTAAACTCACCACCCCCATTCACAGTAAAACTTCCCCACGTGTGGTTTCTATTCACTGCCTCCATTTAGTCCATTTCCTATTTCCCCCTCAAGTGCCTGACCTGCTTCTCAGCCCACTATGCCACTGGAATCACTGTAAGCCACCTATGACCCCCTGCAGCCAATGCTACAGCTGCACTTTGCTTGTCGCGCACCATCACTCCATGCACATGACAGAACTGACTTGCCAGCCTCCTGAAATTCTTTTTTTCACTTGGTCTCTGAGACCTTCGACCTCCGCTCCTCCTCCTACCTCATTGGTTGAATTGTCCTCTTTCCAGCCTCTAAATGATGAAGTGCCCTTGCACAATACACTCACTGCCTGTGATCTTGTCTACCCTCACAGCTTTTTTTGGGAGGGTGGGGGCAGCTACTAGGGATTGAACCACAGGCCTTTCACACTGAGCTACATCCTTGACCCTTTCTAAATTTTTTATTTTGAGATAAGGTCTCACTAACTCACTAAGTTGCCTAGGCTGAGCTCGAACTTTCATCCTCTTGCCTCTGTCTCCTGGAGTACTTGGATTACAGGCGTGTGCCACCATGCCCAGCTCCCACAGCTTTAAAGTGCATCTCTCTGCTAAGGACCCCAACATTTAGAATTAAACTTACCCTCTCCCCTGAACTCCAGATGTATATGCTCAGCTGCCAACTACCCCATTGCCCCTTCAGTGACTAATAGGCATCTCACCCCAACATGTCCAAACCCGACTCTTGGGCACCACCTTCCAAACCTGTGTCTCTTTCAGTCCTTACCATCTTAATAAAAGTATCATCGATCCTCACTCAAGTCTAAAACTCAGTTGTCCTAGCACCCAGGAACTAATTATTTAAACTTCTTAATCTAGTATAGAGTCTCGACTTTTTCAACTTCAGCATGACTGATATTTGCGGCCGGACAATTCCTTGTTGTAGATTGTAGGATGTTTCGTGTCTTTCCCTAGGAGGCAGCAGAGCCCGTGGCCAGATGTGAGGCCCACTCAGGGTCCTGCCACAAGTCCCACCATGGGGACAGGGTGCAGTGAGGTGATGGTGAACTTGTGGCTCATGGCGGGCAGCCTTGCTGCAAGCTAGATGACACCAGTGACCTTTAGCCACAAGACGCCAGGATCACCCCCTCTCCACTCCTGACAACTGAAAATCTTTCGGAACATCGCCAAATATCCTCTGATGGGCAACATGGCCCCCAAGTGGAGAAACATTAATATAGGAAGCATATAGACAAGTGGACCTACTGCAAAGGGGCATTGCAATATATATTTCACAAACAATGGAGCTGTGTAACCAGCACCTAGACCAGCAGCAAAGCATTATCAGCACCTTAGAAGACCTCTTAGGCCCCCTTGCAATTACTGCCTCTCCCCAAGAGTCACCACTAGCATTGCATCTAACAATTCACATAGACTCTATTTTTAAAATGTTATTTAAATAGGGTTATAAGGTATGTAGTACTCTTCTGTGTTTAGATCTTTTTATGCAATGTTGTATTTATGAGATTCATCCATATTGTTCTGTAAATTGCAGATTATTTATTCTTAGTGCCATGTAGTGTTCTATTGTGTGAATGTACCACAATTTATCTAGTTTATTATTGATAGATATTTGGGTGGTTTCCAATTGGTGCTGCTATGAATAATGCTACTATGAAGTTTTTGTTTGTTTGTTTTTTTTTTAAGATAGGGTCTTGCTATGTAGTTCAGGATGGCCTTGTTATATCATTTACTGTGTGGCTGAGGTTGGCTTTGAACTCGTGATCCTCCTGCCTCAGCTTTCCAGCTGGGATTATGGTGTACACCACTCCTGTGAAAGTGTGTGTGTGTATGTGTATGTGTATGTGTGTGTACTTGTGGTCCTGGGGATGGAACCCAGGGCCTTGCACATGCTAGGCAAGTGCTTTATCACTTAGCCACACCCCAGCCACTGTGAAGACTCTTACAAATGTCTTTTACTGCACATGGGCAGGCATTGCTTTGGGTTATATTTCTAGGAGTAAAATTGCCGCATCAAAAGGTAGGTATGTGTATGTCTAGCTTTAGTAGATGTGACTCGAAGTAGTTTTGCCTGTCTACACTCACACCATGACTTCTCTTTACTCCCCTCCTTCCATCACAGGCCATATTAATCCATCAGCAGGTCCTCCTGGGTCCATTCCATAACCTGTCTGGAATCAGATGACTGCCACCACTCTAGGTGCCTATCATCATCTCTCACCTGGGGGCTCTCGGGGGCTCCTAATTAGACTCCCAGTGTTCACTCCTGCTCTTCTTTAGTTAAGTGTTCACCCAACAGCCAGAGTGATTGATCTTGTTAAAATGTAAAGCAGATCACATCATTCCCTTGTTTGAAATTGTACAATGGTTTCCCTTGTGGATGAAAACAAGAATCCGGGAGAAAAGAATCCCCAGAGACTTCAAAAGAACATTTGATCTGCCTTCCTCTCTCCTCCCTTATCATCTATCACGTTCTTCTCCACTCATTCTGTTCCAGACACAATGGCCATCTTGCTGTTTCTGGAATAGTTCAGGTTGCTTCTTATTCCAGGGCCTTTGGATTCGCTATTTCACTCCAGGGCCTTTGCATTTGCTATTTCCTATAACAGAGAATTTTCTGCCCCAGTTTTTTTGCACAGCTGGCTCTTCTTATCAGTGAGGTCTCAACTCAAATACCACATCTCCTGGGAGGCCTTCTTAGGCCATCCCTTAAAGTAGTTCTTCCTCCTGGTCCTCCTAGTCATTACCCCATGGCCCTATTTTTAATTCTTAACATACACCAGTCTCAGATGATCTTATCTGTGTGTTTTCTCACTAATACTCCGTCTCCCCTTTCTTCTCATCAGAATATAAGCCATTAGAGGGCAAGAAACCAGTTGATCCTCCTTCTCTGCTGTGTCCACAGTTACCATTGCCTGAAACACAGGAGCGCCACCAGGTGTTTAGGGTTTAGGGATCCCCTGCAAAGGTGGGCCGGGACTGCAGGAGCCACACACTAGGCCCCTCCTGAAGGATGACTCTTAGCCGGGTGGGCTTCTCGGGCGCTTGGGTAGAACTGAGGGCGCAGGGCCTGGGAGCACAGTGGCCGCAGGCAGGCAGGCTGGGTGCAGCGGGCACTAGGACCCTGCGCGGCGCGGCGCGGCGGGCGGGGGGCGGCGGGCGGGGGGATCGGCTGTTCCTCCCGCCCGCAGCCCGGCGGCGGCCACTTGTGCAATCTGGCCGCACCGCGCCGCCAGCCCCTCTCTGCGCCATGAGCCGCAGGTTCACCGTCACCTCGCTGCCCCCCGCGGCGCCCGCAG
>PVJO010026101.1:0-21647 GCA_004026905.1 Hystrix cristata
GAACAAAACCCAGACTGCACGGGAAACAATACAA
Organism: Hystrix cristata; assembly: GCA_004026905.1. NCBI lineage: Eukaryota > Metazoa > Chordata > Mammalia > Rodentia > Hystricidae > Hystrix > Hystrix cristata. The sequence continues at coordinate 35 of PVJO010026101.1, forward strand.
AGAATCAGTGCTTGGGACCACATGCTATTAAAAAGTTTTTGCACAGCAAAAGAAATCACCAATAGAGTAGGGCGAAAACCCACAGACTGGGAAAAAATATTTGCTAGCTATCCATCAGACAAAGGTCTAACATCTAGAATATACAAAGAACTCAAAAAAATTAAAAGATTTTTTTTTAAATCACACTCGATTGATAAATTTCCTCAAGGAATGATAGATAGTGTAAACCACACTTCCTAACCTCAGATTTCAGATGATGACTGATATGATTGGACCACAGGAAGATCCCCGTCTATTCATCCTGCATGTAACTACGAGGGCCAGGGTTATGAAAAATAACAGAAAATCAGAGAAGGAATTTTAAAAGGCCCTGCTTGTAGAAGTTGGTGTGAAAAGCCTTTATAGCTCAGAAAGTGATGGCTAGAATTGTTTGTGTGCCTCACTTCTTACCATTTCTTTGGGTAATGAGACTTGAAGACAACTGATCTCTGATATCAGAGACAACATCAGAGATAAAACCTGTAAGTTCCTTCTTTTCTTAATGATATAAAACCTGGATTGCATGGTAAGGCTTCTTATTTTGGGTTCCATTGTGTGGATATGCTCTTTTTCTGTGTATCTACTCAGGGATATATTGTTTACCACCAGTCGTTGAGCATGAATACTGTTTCTATAAGCATCCATGTGCAGATTTTGTGTGGATGTAAGTAACTCAATAGAAAAATAGATAACACAAATGAACAGGCAATTAATTCAAGAGGGATTTTGCTAAGAGTAACTTGTAAAATCTGTTTATATGAATAAAAATAGATGATATAGCAATTACATTTTTATCAGTTAGAAAAATATTGTAACAAATTTTAATAGAATTGCTGAGAAGTGATGAGCTGTATAAATTTATTTAATAAGAGAGGTAGTATGAATTAATACATGCACCCTGGAGTCCCATGTGATGATGTCTGTCAAAATTAAAAGTTATGTACATTTTAACCTAAAGAAAAAGTTTACCTATTTCAGACATATATTTTTCATTTAGTAAACATTCAATGCCACATGTTATATGCTAGGCAATAGGTGAAATACAGGGAATAGAATGGTAAACAAGAATATTTAATACAGAATAATTTTAAATATAGAACATGGTAAGCATTTAAAATTTTCATTCTAAGAGATTGGATGTATGTATTTGCAATGTAGTGTGGTATCAACATTAGAAAAAATAAAATAAGTCTTTAAGTACTGAGATTACTTTTAATTTACCAATATATTAGGTGAAATATACAGGATTAAATTATATATAAAAATGTAAGTTTAAAAACTGTATGTTATAATTCCTTTCTGGTAAAAGAAATTTATAGGTGCATAGACAAGAATACAGAAGAATATCTACCAAAAATTTAACTCTAAATTATTGCTGGTTTTGTTTTTATCAACGGGTCTAAACGGATGCTTAAATGAGTTAATTAGGATTAGATTATTAAATATTTAACTACCTAATTGGAAGTCCTTTTACCCTTCACACCATTTCCCCAATATCAAGAGCAGAAAAGTGTGGAAACGAAGCTTTTGTAAATAGGGAGGGAGGAGGGGTGAAGGGAGGGGAGGGGAATGGGAAAAAAGAAGCAACAAGTTATATTATGTACAGGTACAAATCCCCTATGATGAATGTTATCACTATGTACATCTAAAGTGTACCATTAAAAAAACTGTGTTAAGAAAAAATACTAATGGAAAGATTTAGTGTTTAAATGTCATCGCAATCTTCTGTCTTTAAAATATAATATCCCTGGAATAAAAATCTTGCTCAAAACCTGCAATTACTTCAGCCTTTCTTCTGTCTTGCGTCTTCCCCGGGTCCTGCGCCTCTTCTCTTCGGCCACACGGTGGCAGCCTCGGAACACGCGCTCCTACTTCCTCGGGGCCTCTGACCCAGCGAGGAGCGAGGTCAGGGCGGTAGGATCAGGGCAACGTGGTGAGGCGAGTCCAGCGTGCCGAGCCCATCACATCTGTAATGTGCTGTAAAACTGGCTCAAGATGATGCAGGGTCTCGAGTGTTTGCATTTTCAAACTTATCTTCTTCATTAGTCACCTCCCCATAACTGGTACTTGAGGTGCACAGTACCCACACTCCCTCAGAACAGAGACCAGGTTTATGTTGGATTTAGTCCACGACGGCTGGCTCCAAGGCACAAACCGCACGGCGGAGTGACGCTGCTCGCACTGCACCAGCCAGCAAGCAGACGGTGGGGACAGCGCCAGAAAGCAAGGGCCAGAGGTCAGCCGGGGACCCCAAGGACCACCGGGGACACCCGGAAATGGGCTCCGCCAGCCCCCCGGCGAGCCCAAAGGCAGCCGCGCTGCTCGCCAGTCTAAGGCCGCCTTCTCTCCCTCGTCAAAGTCAACGCAAACGCCTCTTCTGAGACCTTCTTAATCTCCAGATAAAGACAATGCAAGTTCACAGTTCCACCGAGATGATACAAAAATCCCGAGTACAGCTGGAAACGTAGCTGTTCTCTTTGCAAAGTTTCAACAGTTTCAGCATTTTTTAAAAAGTCCAAGTCCAAGTCTGTTCTGAGACCCAAGGAAAACTCTGAGCTGTACGCCTCCGTAAAAATAAACGAGTCGCATAATCTAAAGGCACAAAGACGCCGGCCAACCATTCCCATCCCCAAAGAAAGGAATAAGGAGCTAAAAAAGCATCAGATCAAAGCAAGCTCAAACCTAGCACGACAAACATCAAGTCCTGTAGCTCCGTGTCCAGCACCTGGATTTGGGGTCTTGTATGTAAAGAATTTTATAGTCTCCAAGTAGGAATAATTTGGCTTCTTCCTGCCCCATGTATATCATTTTTGTTTCTTTCTCTTGCCGGATTGCTCTCACTAAGTTTTTGAACACTATCCTGAACAAGAATAGAGAGACTGGACATTCTTATCTCATTCCTGTTTTAGAGAGTATTCTTTCAGTGTTTTTTTCCCATTAAATATGATGTTGATTGTGCGTTTGTTGTAGAGGGCTTTTATTGTTTTGTGGTAAGATGGTTCTATACTTGGGCATCCATTAGGTTTCTGTGTGTGTGTGTGTGTGTGTGTGTGTGTGTGTGTGTGTGAAGGGATGTTGGGTTTTGTCAAAGGCTCTTGCACATCTGTTGAGATGAACATAAGATTTTATCAAGTATTCCTTATATTGATTTATATGTGTTGAACCATTCTTGTATCCCTGCAATGAAGCTGATTTAGTCATGCAGTATGAACTTTTTAAAGAATTATTGAATTCTGTTTGCAAGAGTCTTATTGAGTATTTTTCATCTGTGTTCATCAATGATAATGACATGTAGTTTTCTGTTTTATTGTTGTGAATGTATCTGGTTTTGTTAACAGGGTAGTTGTAGCTTCAAAGAACGAATTTGGAATCATTTCTTTCTTTTCTGTTACATGGGAATATTTGAGGAGCATTATTATAATTTCTTACCAACAGATGGATAAAATTCAGATGTAAATCCATTGGGTCCTGGGCTTTTCTTTGTTGGTAGAGTTTTATTACGGCATAAATCTCAATGCTTGTTAACAATTTATTTAGATTATTTATTTATTTTTGGTACTGGGATCAAACTGAGGGCCTTGTGCTTGTGAGGCAAACACTCTAACCACTGAGCTAAATCCCCAGCCCCCAATTTATTTAGATTTTTAAATATTTTTTAAAATATTTCGATTTTGTCAGTCATATGTGTTTAGGGATTCCTGCACTTCTAGATTCTTCAACTCTTTGGAGTGTAAGTTTGCAAAATAATTGCTAAGAATCTTACGGATTTCAAGGGTTCTATGGCACATTTGCCTTTTTCAGACACTGGCCTTCTCTTGCTTTTGTCTTTTTGTTTTATTTTTGTTTTTTGGGAAGTTTTTCTAAGGCTTTTTATCAATATTGCTTATCTTTTGAAATAATTGACTGATTCACTGATTTTTTTTTTTTTAGTTTAACTTCCATTAATTTCTGCACTGATCTTTATTATTTCTTTCTTTCTACTGACTTTGGAAATGGTTTGTTGTTTTTCTAGGACCTTTGGGTACATCATTATGTTACATATTTGGGATTGCTCTGTTTTTCTAATATAGGCACTTATAGCTATAAACTTCCCTCTTAGAACTGCTTTCGTTATGTCCTATAGATACTGTATATTGTGTTTCTAGGAATTTCAAAATTTCTCGCCTGAATTCTTCAGCTATTCATCTATCATTCAAAAATAAATATTCAATCTGCTTGTGTTTGTGTAGTTTCTGTGGTTTTATTTGCTCTTGATTACTAATTTCATTCCATTAAGATTTGACAGGATTTGTGAAATTATTTCAATTCTTTTGTATGTATTGAGACTCACTTTATGGCCTAAAATGTGATCTTCTTGTAGAAAGTTCCAAGGGTTACTGAAAAACAAATGTGTATTCTACTACTGTTGTATGAAACACTGTTAATGTCTGCTAAATATATTTACTCTATATTATATTTACAATATTTCCTTGTTGATTTTTTTTTGTTGTTGTTCAGTTGGCCTATTTGTGAAAGTCGGATGTTGAGATCCCCAGGGTGAGTGTATGGGTGTCTGTGTGTCCTTTTATACTGACTAGTGTTTGTTTTATGAAATTCGGTGCACTGATTGGTGCATATATATTTATAATTGCCATCTCTTCTTGGTTAATTTTACCCTTTACCAATATATAGTGACTTTCTTTTTCTCTTCCAGCCAATTTTGTTTGAAATCTACTTTGTCAGATGTAAGTATAGCTACTCATGTTTTCTTAGGCGCTAGCTGCTTGGAGTATCCTTTTCCACCCTTTCACCTTCAGTCTGTGTGTCTTTGTAGATAAGGTGTGTTTCTTACAGGCAATGCATAGATTTTTTTAAAATTAAATTCAGTCTGCCAGTATGTACAAAATGAAAAGTTAAAATCATTTATAGTAATTGTTATTGAAAAGTGTGTAATAATTCCTTTCGTTTCTTTGAGTTTTCTAGTATTTCATTCATTTCTGTTTTTTATCTGAATACCTACTTCCCCAGTGAGATTTATTTTCCCCTTGGTCTTGTGGTTGTTCTTGTGTTCTTCACTTGTGTTTAGGGTTCCCTTAAGTATTTTCTGCAATTCTAGTTCAGTGGTCATGCATCTCTGTAGTTTATACTTCATGGAAGATCCTTATGTCTCCTTAGATTTTGAAGGGTAATCTTGCAGGATACCATAATCTGGGTTAGTAATTATTTTGTTTCAGGGCTTAAAATATGTGGTTCCAAGTCTTTGTAATCCTTAAGGTCTCTCTTGAGAAATCTTTTGTTATTCTGGTGAGTTTGCCTTCACAAGTGGCTTCATTCTTCTCTCTAATTGCTTTTGGTATTCTTTCTTTCTTCTGAATTTCTTGCATTTTGCAATGATGCATTATGGAGAAATATTTTCTGATCATGTCTATTTGGGGTTCTAAATGCCTCCTTTACCTGGGTATTCATCTAATTCTCTAGGTTTGGGTAATGTTATACAATAATTTCAGTGAATAGATTTTTATGTTATTAGTCTATTTTCACACCCTCCTCATTGCCAGTGATTCTTAAATTTGTTCTGTTAGAGTTTTCTAGTTGCTCTAGCATGCTTTTTCTTCAGTATTGCTAACTGCATATTCTAGGACATCCAACTTGCCTTCAAATCCTAATATCCCTTCATTTGATTAATTTTTCCTCCTGCCAAGACTTTCGATTGAGATTTTATTTGACTTACGAGATATTTATTTTTAGAACTTTTGCTTGATTCTTTTCTTATAATCTGTATATCTGTACTGAAGTTACCTTCATAACCTTTGTTATCTTCACCAGTTCATTCAACTCTTATTCGTATCTTCTTTGACCTCATTGATCATTTCAGTAATAGATTCGTTCAGCTGCTTATCTATCTCTTCTTGGATTGCATTAATCACTCTAAATTTCTTTTTCTCATACGTGCCAAATACAATCTTATCATATGTGAAAATTATATCATTATATGCTCATTGCCCATTTTGTACTGTTAGTTTCATTTTTACTAACTTTATCATATAGTATGCCCTCAAAAAAGTTAAATGATTATAATGCTACTGATCATTTTTATCCTATTTGTGACTAGGAAAGAAATGCTCTTCATGTTTTTGCATTGAGAATGATCCCAGCCTTACACAGAAACACAGGTTACATATTCATATATTTATTTTTTATGAAGATAGAATGTACCTTTTCAAATATCCAGAAAGCTTGAGTTCTAGATACAGAGCATAATACCAGTTCCTACCATTTCTCTTCTATGTTATTATATCTGAAATTTAGCAATTGATGATCATTTGGGTTTCAGGTAAATAATGTGGCAAGAATAAAGGGTTGAATCATTTTGAGAGATATCCAATCTGGAGGACGCCAGGAAGAAAGACTACCCTTGACCTGCTAGGAAACATAAAGATTTTGAGATGCTAATAATTGAGATTGTCAGATCCATTGCTTTAATGAGGTAATTTGAATATATGTGAAGGAAACTCAAGTAACATTGACTGAAATGAGAATAAGATGCTTTTCTCAGGTAAAATTCAGATCCAGGAATTCAAGAATATCTCTCGGTTCCACAATCCTCTGGGGCTCAGGCAGTATGTAGGTTTGCATTCTGTAATCACTAAACAGTGCTGTGTGCCCGGGGGGCAAGTTGGAATTTTAGTCATTGCACCCAGCATCCAAACCACAGCAGGCAGGAAAGAAACGGCAATTCGCTCCACTGAAGGACCTGGCCAGAAGATGTGGCCACTTTTCTGTTTATATCCCAGAAATCAAAGTTAGCTACCTGATTATTTGTGCAAGGGACATTGGAAATGGAGTCTTAATGTGGGGGGGGGGGCTGTGTCCTCATCTAAAATTCTAAGATTTTTTTAATGAAAAGAATGAAGAATGGATATTGGGAATTTATCAGCAGTTGTTATGGTCAGCAAACTGGCTTTGTCTCTTTGGATATATTTCATGCTTCTTTCTTGAAGGAGAAATTTGTATTATAAGTTGGATCACACATACTCTTCAGATGCCTTTAAATATTATTACAAATCCTAGTGTTTTCATTTCCAATTATTTAATATTTTCCTTGAAATTTGTTAAAATGTTTTTATGAGAGGAAACCTTCTAGTATTTGTTGTTATATCTTGTAATCAGAATGTAGACTAGAATACTTCTGGAAGGATTTTTAATTGACAAATATTTACTTCTAATATAGTATACCAAGCCTGCCTTTACGTTTGTGTTTTGGTGAAATGGGGTTGATAGTGAAAAGATGACAAAACTCAACATCTTAAATGTTAGCTAACATACTAGTTTTCTCTTCGTCTCCACCCTATGCAAGGAAAAAAAAAAAGCAAAGTGCTGGTAAGGTGTGATGTAAGACAACATCAAAACTTCCTACTCCACGCTCCAGTAAAACAGGATCTCAGCCCTGGCCTTGGCACCATGGCTTTCCTTCCTCCTGGGCCTGGGTGCTGGTCGGCTGCGTTTCTGCTTCTTTAGCTGGAGCTCCTAGTCCCTCAGATCTGTATCTTCCCCCGTGGAAGGAGAGTCCCGGTCAGTTGGGCGACTACCAGGTAGAGAGTGGAAAGTACATTATTGATCCCTGGGTATTCACTGACAGAATGGGGACGTACAAAATCCTCCTGAAGCAGACAGCCAAATATTTTGCAAAATTTGCTCCAGGAAATGAACAAAACATTTTATGGGGACTGCCTCTTCAGCATGCCTGGCAGTACAGTTCAGGTAAGAAAGACAGTTCTTTTCAGTCTAATGATGTATCAATAGAAACATGACTTATTTGGAAAGTGGGATTCTGTATATCCCATATAAGTTTTTAAAAAAATTGTTCTTTCTCTTTTCCATTTTCCTCCTAATAATCATTGTTTTTCTCTGTATCTTTCTCTACAAATCCTTCCTTTATGGCTTGTCTGTTCCTGCCAGGAACTTCAACAAGATGTAAGATGAGCTGTTTAACCACAAAAAGATATATCTAATGTATTATGTATTGAGTATTTTACAAGGACTTACTAAACTCCTGCTAAGTGGGACATTTCTTTCTAAGCACTCGGATGAACAGCGCATTCAAGGAGAAATATCACAGACTGAGCTATGAAATTAGTTTGATGTCCTTGCGATTACCTGACTGTCCACATGGAGTTACAAATTGAGCAGCACCTTGCTCACGGGGTCTTTCTTTGCCAGTTGTCCCTTCCTCCTTGGAATAAGGCACCTTTCAGTGTGTATGAAGAAGGTATATTTTGATATAAATATATATAGAGAGCAAAAGAATTTTTCTCTGGCTGTCAGAGGAAGAGAGAGAGAAAGAAAGAGGTTTTTGTAGCTTACACTGATAACACAGTGAATAAGAAAATTATTGAGAAAGACAAATAAAATATCAATTCATTTGTCAGAGGAAAAAAGGTTATTGTCTAATGATTATGTAATATATCGTCACTGCGTGAAACACTTTTGATTATTTTTCTCACTTCACACAACAGCCTTATGTTGCACTAAACATTATTGTCCCATTTTATAGATGAGAAAACTAAGGCCTGAGTGGTTATGGGGTTTAGACAAAGTCAAGCTAGTGAATGATGGAGCAAAAATTTTGTTTGATTTCAGAGCACCTCTTTAACTATGAGTAGAGATTGCTTCCATAATTTTGAACAGGTAGCAGAAAAGTCAGTAACAGTGTGGACACTTAATAAAAATGCAAATTCTAAGACCTGTAATTCAAAAGTCTTTGGGAATAGAAACACAAGTAATTCACAAATAGATGTTTGTGCATCTACACATGAAATGGGTGCACTAATTGGTGATCACAACTGGTTTCAAAATGCACAAAATAAACCCAACTGTGCATTCTCTGCCCTCCAGGCAGTTAGTGGATTCCAGCAGACACACTGTGACTGTGACTCTGATATTCCGAGTGGCTCTGAGGACAGATGGCCAGCCGGTAGGTTCAATTGAATATGCAATGAAATACTGCAAAGAAAAGCATTCCACCTGAAACCTTAGGAACACAGACAAAACAAAAGCAGTACTCTTCATTTTTAAAAATGATTCACTGGGCACCTAGTGGACTTTATTTCACGTTATAGGCTTTACCAGAACAATGTCAGTAGTGATTTTTTTTTTTTGAGGGCTCATATTCATTTTTTTAATGGAAGGAACAAGACAATGATCTGCTCGGGGGCAGGCCTGAGAGGAACCAGTAATGGCAGGTCCCAAGTGTGATGGGAAGTCTTTAGTATGAGGCAGGTCGAGGAACAAGAGACCAAGAAAATCCTGCTTTTTCATTTTGCTCAGGTGGAATAAGTTACATATTGAACCTCACAAGCATGTCAGGGAACGGTGCCTCCTGCAGCTCATTTTATCAGTCAGCCCCTAAGGCTTCGGCCATAAACTGGAAAATATTTTCTAATTCTTTTAATTTTTGTTTTAGTAAAGAAACTGGTTTATGTGATTTCTTAGAGATATTTCCTAATAATTAGAAACATCGCATTAAATTTCACCCTCTCAGAGTGACATACGATAGTGTGTATCCCAGTGTATTTTCATCATACTGCCCCAGATATTCTTTTCAGAAACTCGCAAATTGACACACACACAGATCTTGGGTTTGAACTCTGCTTTTCTCAGCCTCACTAGTGTAGAGCTCCGAGATGCAGGTCTGCATCACAAATGTGTTGTCTATGGTGAGAAATATTTTACATCATTTATTTCCAGGGGCAGTCATTACACACCTGATGTCTAGCTAAATTCAAATATCTAATCCTACAATAGGCATTCTGTAGGTAGAAATTTCAGAGTCTTACTTGATTGTCAATCTAAGATACATTATTCAGACAGACATGGAGAGCCAGGCACAGTGGCCCGCACCTGTGATCTTGGCTCCTGAGAGGCTGAGGGAGGAGGGTCGCTGTCGGTTTGAGGCCAGCTGGAGCTACACACTGGGTCAAGTCCAGCTGGGACTACATAGCAAGACTGTGTCTCAAAAAACCAAAATAACTAAGATCAAATAAAATAGACACGTAATAAAATCAATGATAAAGAGAGATTTATTGATTTTTTTAGTTTATTAATTCATTGCTTTAGACATAAATTTAATGTTCACACATATTTTTGTGTTCTCACTGTTAAGATTTTATGATTTCAATGTTTGTGGGAAAAAAGTGATAAAAAGATCCACAATGGAATACTACTCTGCCAGATAAACTGGAGTCATTTATAGGAAAATGACTGCACCTTGAGATCATAATGTTAAGAAAAATAAATCAGACACACAAGCTTAATTATCACATGGTGTCTCTTATTTGAGAAACCCAGAGTAAAAATACAGAGCAAAATAAAAGATAGCTAATAGGAAGTAGGGAGATAGATCTTTCTCAAATATCAAGGGCATCAAGAGATGAAGAGGGAAGGAGGGTGGGAAGAGAAAGAGGGTAAAAAAAAGGAATTAAGATGTGTTACGAACATGTACCAGCTCCACACAAAGAGTGTAAAAATTATGTACTTCAAACACATACTGACAATGAAAAAAAGACAGAAAGCAAAACAAAACAAAACAAACATCCTGGCCGGTGTACTGAAGGGCATCTTTGAGGACACTCGTAGCTCATTTGTTCTAGCTGCGTGTGTCTAACTAAAAGTAATGCGTATTTTTGCCCTTCCCAAAGTGTTATACGGCACAGTCTTATATATGTTAACTCTTAGAAATGATCTTCTCCTTTTATTTGAATACTTTTCAGTTATATATTTGGACAAGTTTTAATTTCGGGGTGAGGACTTCTTAAAATTGCTGAAAGAATTTACCTCTCCTCTTCAGTATCTGTAGTTATCTTTCACTAACTGTGATGTACTGTTGGAGTTCTTCTGGACCACACACACGCTGCATCCTTGAAAAGCTCCGCCTCTCTTTTGAAGACGGGTAAGAACAGCTCCCAGGTCATCCATCGCTCATTAATGTGCTAAATGATTTTTGCCTTATTTATATCATTTTCTGCGTTGTTTACACTGTTTTTCTACTTTAAGAGTAATAATAAGCCCAAGTAAATATTTTAGCTGGATCTACCTGAGAAAATACTTTATGATGTGAGAGCAAAATCCAAAGGAAGTGGCTTGTGATGGGAAACATACAATGAATTTTTCTAGTTGTAAAACACAAAATGGCACGTGAATGTCATTATTTTGAGCACAGAGCTACAAATGTAATCACATACACCTGAGAAAAGGTTAGCTCGAAAATGTTAGCTCAGGTGTGATTTCTCAGGGCGAGAAGACGAGGCAGCAGAGAAGTTGCCCACACCCTGAGACACCTAGAAGTGTGGAGGTAAGGATGACTGGGGTCGGGGTGTGTGTGTCTGCTCCTGAGTGGTTCAGTGAGGTACTTAAAAATGAGTCAGATGCACAAGCTTACATATCACGTGGTTTCTGTATTATGAGTGATAAACAAAGAGAAAAATAAGAGATAGTAGGGAGGTAGAATTCTCACGCGAGAGAGGGCTCAAGAGATGGAAGGGGGAGGTGGACAGGGGAAGGGGATGAATAAAGGAATTACGATGTGTTACGTCCATGTACCAACTCCACGCAAGGGATATAAACATCATGTACTGCAAACATGGACTATTAAATTTTCTTTTTAAATCTTCTAGCTAGGGCTTGGCGGGAACAATAACCAAACGCCTCCTGGCTATCCTCCTATCCCATGTGCTGTGCTCTCGGTAATCGCGGGGCTTTGCAGCCTGACTTTTGCAGATCAATTATACTAAAGGTTTTCTCTATTTCTTAAAAGATGTATTGAAAATGAAACCATGTTTGAACTTTTGCAACACACAATGAAACAGCAGTAAATGGAGCAGAAATGAGAGTTTCACTTCTTTTTAAGGGGGATCTTTCACACTTCCTTTTAACGGGGATCTTTCACACCTGAGGCGATAGACGCCAGAGCGGCAACCCGGCGGGCTCTGCGAGGTGAGGGCCGGTCGGGGCAGCGGCTCTTCCCAGCGAGGTGAGGGCGGCGCGGGGACCCCTGAGGCGGGCTCACAGCGCTCGGAAGGGCCTGCGGGGCTGCTCTTGCTGCTGCTGAAACTCCACAGGGACCTTCCCATGTTGTTTTCTTTCATTTTTATTGACCTCCGGTGTGACTTCTCCTTTTTACTTTCATATTTTTTGTTTATACATTATATACGTCTATACATGCTAATGGCTAAGAAGTCAAATGATTTTGACAACCTGCTACTCAGAAAATAAACCACAGCTGAAGGCGGAGAGACGGACTTGTTTCCGATTATTTGCATATCTGCGGTGGCAAGTCTCAAACACGCTGCTGATTCCTTTCATTCAATTTTCAGTTTCAGGTCTAATCCTTTGAGTCGTCACTGTGGCCCGTTGGTTTAGGTTTATCGTATATGCCATCCCAGCTCCACGTATCTGCCATTCCCAGCCGCCCCTCCCCCCGCAGCACAGTTCAGGGGCGTTGGCCGGAATCCCTACTAAATCCATGGCCGGACGGAGCTGTTTAGATTTCCTCACCATCTCGCTCCTCCTCACTGCTGAGCATTGTGTTGATTTCTTAGTATTCCATATTTACAACATTACTTCTTAAGTCACTTAGAGTTTTAAGAATTCTATCCAAAGCCTCTTCTTAAATGGGTGTATTTCATAGTTGTTGACTTGTATTGATTTCCCAGGTGCCATTTGGTCCTACGATCTTCCTTCACTAGTGTCTTGGGGGACTTTCTCTGCTTCTGTTTTGTGTTGTCTTGCCCATTTCCATATTCCCTATCTTCGTATTTCTTGATGTACTGTGTTTTGGTAGGGTGCAGCCTCTAAAATAGTCTGACCCGGTAAACGAAAGAGAAAATCGTTTGAGATCCTGCATGTAACAATAATCTTTATTCTATCATAATTATTGACCAAGGTTTTGAATACAGGAATCTACGCTGATAATTTAGAATTTCGAAGTGATTTCTCCATTTTGTTTTTCTTTTGCTATTGAGAAGTCTGAAACTACTCTGATTGCTAACCGTTGGCGCATAACCTGTTTCTCCTGTTCTTTTTGTTTGTTCATTTTCCCTGTTTGCCTGTTCTGCTCTCCATGTTAGAGGCCTTCCACAGGGATCTGGCTATCTTGGTGTCACGCTAAAGAGCAGCCCTTGGGAGCTGTCCCTAAGTGCCTGAGTGGAAGTTTGCTCCTGTGAACCGGGCTGCAGGGTAATCTTGCTGTGTTCAGAAATTATTAGGCAAATTACAGCAACATTAATTCAAATTTCAAAAAACAGTATATATATAGTCATACATGTTAATACATAATTGATTCAGATTTCAAAATACTTACATAAACAGTAATATATAATGATAAAATTATGTAAACATGTAAAGCCAAAGATGATTTCTTGAGAAATTACCATAGTAGGATTTTCTTTCATTATAAATTTCCAAAAGCATTTAAATTAATAAGTGAAGGATATATTCCATCATCTCTAGAAAAAGTTTCCTTGCAACTTTTAACTTCATTAAGATTCTCCATGCAACAAAAGATAATGTTCCTAGAAAAGCAATAAATATATTAAAATATTACAGGCAATAATTTAAAATTTTGATTCCAAATATGGAAATGATTTAAAATAAATTCAATTAGTATAAAATTAGCAAATGTTTGTACATTTCTCTAATAAAACAAGCAATAGCATGATATCTAAAATTACATATTTTACTGTCATACAGAATCTTACACATAAGTAAAGAGCATAATGAATAATAAATACATTGATGATTCTAGAGATGGAATGCTACAAAGAGTGAAGTGGTATTTTTCACATATCAGACTCATGTTAAAATTTTTATTAATATACACTCCTTTTTGATACCTATTGCAGAAATATAAACCTTAAGAAAGAGTCTGTGCTGTTTTTATTTTGTCAGGAACATAATCTGTAGCTCATTCTTTAGTTACCATTGACAATGTCTGATGCATAAATTCATTTCTAGTGAATGTCTGATGCATAAATTCATTTCTCTATCATTATTCCAACAAGCTAAGCTAATAAAAGTACACAGTGAAGTCTACTTTTGCATTACATAAAACTGGACATATTATAAATCCATTCAATGGAAAGATATATAGTATCTAAAGAGAATGATGTGTATCTGTATTTACTTAATGATAACTAAAAGATGCATAGTTAATGAAAAAGGTATAGGACATAGCAGAGCCATATTTATGATCTTCTTCATACAAACTGCAATGTTTTTAATAAAATAATTCATTTATTTATATTCACTAGTGTATTAACTTTTTTAGCAGTAAGCCTTACCCCCTAAAAGATGAAACAAAGTATGAATGTTAGGAGTTGACGATGGAAAAAGTAAGATTTTTTACATTTAATAACTTTCTGTAGCAATTTAATTTTTAGTAATAAACATATGCTGAGTATATACTTTAAGTAAAATTATGTCCATAAAATTAAATATTATTACAATACAGAGCAAAAACATTTGGTAATGGTGTAGATTTTGAGTAGAACTATGGCAGGGTGGATTGGTCAGTTAACACACAAGAAGAAAAGATGTGGAGCCCTTGGCTTGGGCCTGCACCAGCAGCAAGACAGGGCATCCATAGTTAGTGCTCTGTTGTGCATAAGAAATTTGCACCTGGGTGACTTTTCTCAAGTCTGCTTGAGGTAAGTAAATGTTTTCTAACATGGCGACATTTTAGAGACGTAAAGCCTCAGTAATCTCAAGGGATAAAGGCCTCAATACAAAGATAATCAGTCCAGCCGACAGTGAAAAGTCAAATCCTAAATTTTCTGACGTTGGGAATGTAGTCAAACATCATGTTTAAAAGTTTCTTTGGTGTTTCTTACTGACTGAACATGCTTATCTATAAAAATATTTTCATTTTCATATTTTATTAATGCTACCCTTTTTATTTAAAACGTTTCTATGCTTGATTTAATAAAAATTATCTGATGAAGCTTTCAGCAGTGTTTCTAAATTGTGGGCATTGATAGAAGCATGTAGTTATTAACTTGGGAGCAGGTTAACGTGGTTAACTGCATTCCATTTTATCATTTTGTTTCTTTTTATTGATTCCTAGAGAGTCAAATAAAACTCATTAACAAATTCAAAGCTAGTTTTCTCAAAATTGGAGCTTACAAAAATTAGAAGTATATTATATACAACCTTTAAATATAATCAGTTCTAATCACCTATTAAACTTCCATATTTACCTAATAGGAATTTAGGATTTGTTTATAACATCTAGGCCTACAATTTTCTCGGTCTGATAATGTGGTGAAGAGACATGGAAGAACACCACATTTTGTGACTCTCTTTTCAGAGAAGATCCAGTAACAATCAACATTCCCAAGTCCTCTGACTGCCCCACGAATCAGGGCTGTGTAACTGTTCTTGCTAAAGGGAAGATACAGTTTGTATATCTCACTTCCGGTCTTAGACTTTTAAAAGAGCAGTTCCCTCTTTTAGTTTCTCTAATTCTTTTTTATTTTCTAGAAGGCTTGTGATGGTGAATCGACAAATGGAAGAACCGTTAGTCCTTGGATTACCTGGAGGAAAGCCTCCTGATAATGGAACAAGCATCCTAAATCATCAGGTGAGCCCCAAACAGAATCCTCTTGAATCATGCTATTAAGATGTGAAGGTTTATATATTAAACAGCAAGTGTTATCCTAGGTGATGCACATAACTTTTACACTTAATATACTATGTGTTCATTTTCATTGTAACTCACTTTTGAATTGTACTTTGGGGAGCAGAATTTATACACACATATACAGGACAAAAATATTTTGTCTCTCGATAGAGTAAGAATCGATGGTATCTAGGGAATTGGATGATATAATTTTTGAATTTACTATCATGTACTTTCTTCTGTGTTTCTACTAATAGTAAGCCTGGGATTTGAAAATTTGAAGGAAACATACCTCCCCTATGATCAGATTTTTTGGGGGGGTCAGACATTCTTTCCTTGTATCTGTAACCAATCGAATTGAATTCAATGTGGAAGGTTCATGTAACAATTCATTTTGTATTTGTGTTAGTTACATCATGGCAAGTGTCATTGTTATGTTTATTATGTTTTTCAGTTAAACATAATACATGAAGTATATTAAAATCAAACAGACTAAAATTTAGCCAAGAATGAACAAAGATTGTCACTATCTTCTTGCTGAAAAAGTGGTGATATTAATCTGCTGTGCTGTGCAAAATTCCCACAGAGAGAATATGCCAGGCCAGGGAGGGCCACTGTCATCAGCCCATAGGATTACTGCTAAAACTTTGAAACCTTTTATAATGATTCATAATTATGATTTAATGTTACTTAGTCTTTGAAATCAACAAACCATGAAGAAATCATAAAAAGTAAAGCCTCTGTGTCTCTCTTACCTGTATACTTATGCACTTTGTGGAGGAAATTTAGAAGAAGCAGGACTATGTTCTGGAAGCCAGTGAAGTCCTTAATGAAGAGACCTTTATCCTTGTTAACGAGTATCCGTGGTGGCAAGCCTTTCTGGAACTCATAGACTCTCCTCAAAGTTGTAGGAAACCGTGGTGGAGCTAAATAATCCACAAATAAAGCCCAGTTTCTTTGAAAATCTGCTTCTGGCTTAGAATAATATTTTGACCTAATAGATAAGAGGAGAAAAAGGTATGCATTTAAAATGAGTCCACTCAGAATTTTCCAAGTCAATTTTCTAACTGATGATCTTATCCAAAGCTCGGTTGTTCTATTACTGAGAATGTAGATTGTATAAAGTTGTTAATTTGAACATGAGAAGAAATTTAACATGGGATTTTAAATCTGGAAATTGTCATTTCAGGAAGTACATATTTCTTAAATGTTAAATGTTAAGCCCTTTCCTCAGGCATGCTGTACTTGCATATGTGCTGAAATTGGCCCATGTCATTATCTTAAAATACAAAAAAATCTCAGAGACAATGAGACAAAATGTCTGGTTGACTCAGACATTTCTTGAAGAGCACATGATTTTTATATCAAGTGGCACCTGAAAAATAAACCATATTAGAGAATTTTTCTTGCTCCGTAGGTATATGGTATTTTTTTTTCTGGCTAAGTATGCCAGAAAGCCAATTTTTTGCATTTTATTGAGGAAGAAGTTGTACATTTGTAGTGAATTATTTTACATGTGTGTCAACTTTCCGGCACTGTGATGAGATACTTGAGGCAAGCAACTTAAAGGAGCACTTTTTCCTCATAGTTTTAGAGGTTTTATTCAGTCCATGACCGTCTGGCTCCACTGCTGTTAGGCCCGCGGAAAGTAAACTTGTCATGGTGGACAGGCAAGGCAGAGAAGCTAGCCCACTTCACGGCGACCAGGAAGCAGAGACGAAGGGAAAGAGCCAGAGAGGTTGCGAGTAGGGACACGTAGCCCTTCAAAGCCACGCCCCCACTGACCAGCTTCTTCGGGTTGGGCCTCATTAGACCTCATCATGATAAGCCCATTCAGTTTATGAACTCACAGGTGGGTGAGCCTACTTGATGAAGCCAGAGCTGCTGGATCCGATCATTTCGCAAAGCCCGTCAGCTGGCAACCAAACCGTCAATACAGTGAGCCTTTGTGGGGTGTTTTTGATCTCAGCCATAACAGCAACTACGTTTTATTTTGCATAATGCAGTCAGTAATCTGAGCAAGTGAACACTTTGCTGTTTTGTACCCCGCCCATTCTGTTGAAACACTTTATATTCCATATCTTGTTTTTCATCACTTACGTCTCTCAGGACTGACTCAGGAAGTTACATGGACTGGTAAATTACTCACAGTGTTATTCTTAGTAATACAGACACTGGGACTGGGTATTATGGATTCAACAAGCAAATAGATCATGTCTCCTGATCAACGCGGCAAAAAGCACACATGTGGATATTTGGTTCATATTGAATAGTAACAGTAGAGGATTAAAACTGTGCTTGATTACAGAAAAATTGATCAGCACTCTATACTTTTATCAAAACAAAATCTAATTCTCAGGCTTAGGAATTTTTTTTTTTTTTTGATGCTTTCAGGACCTATCAAACTTTTCCCCAAAAAACATGAACTCTTTTTTTTTTTTTTTTAATCTTCAACAGGAATATACGAGGATTCCGAATACTCTACACCCTCTTCAACAGTATTACTCTCAGTCATTGAGATTTTAGTTATTTTAGTAGGAATAAAGTGGGAACTCAGTTGATTTAAATTTCCTTAATTACCAATGAATTTGAATATTCCTTTATATTTATTGGCCATTCGTATTTTCTTTGGAAAAATACTTCCAAAGGATATTTGAGTAATACCCTTTCCATTGTTTTATTGGTACATGTTTGTAGTGCATAGTGATTACATTAATGATGAGAAGTTGGTAAATGTACATGAATGATTAATCCATTCTTTTAATCCCTTTCCATCTTCTGCCACCCCCTTCCTGCATCTTTTGAATCCCTACATATATATGTATATGTGTATATATATGTAGATACGTCATTTTTTATGCATGTTTCTAGTACACTATGATCACATTCCTTGTAGGGACTTGGTGTATACACATAGAACATCGCAATCCTGCTTTTATTTGTCTTTTTAAAAAAATCTCATCCCTCCATCTCTTGGTTCCCTTCTCATATGCCAAAAATCCATCTCACTATTTCCTATTGTGTTTTATTTTGCTCTTTATTTGTATATCAAGTTTCTTAAAGAAGAGAAACCAGGCAATATTCAAACTTGTGTTTTTATTTACATCACTTAACATGTGGTCTCAAAGTGCATCTATTTTTCCTCCTAATGACCCTGGTTTATCCTTCTTTATGGCAGAGTAGTACTCCTTTATGTGTATATGTATAAATACCACATTTTCTTTATCTAATCATCTATTGATAGATACATAGGCTGTTTCCAAGATTTAGCTGTTACGAATTGTGTTGCTAAAGCCATGGGTGTGGCAGGGTGTTTTGGTGCACCCCTGTAATCCCAGCACTTGGGAGGCAGAGGAAAGATGATCATGTGAGTTCAAGGATAGCCTAGGCTACATTGTGTATTCACGGTCAGCCTGTACTACACAGTCAGACCCTTTCTCAAAAACAAACAAAACAAAACCAAAAACAAAACAAAACAAGGATATGCATGTATCACTGTAATATAATGTCTTTTACTCTTCTAGGATGATACCCAGAAGAGGAATAGCAGAGTCAAATGGAATTCTATTTTTAGTTTTTTGAGGAATCGCCATGTTGTTCTTTAGTGGTTTTGTCAGTTTACACTCCCACCAAAAGTGAAAAAGGGATCTTTTTTCCCCTGAGCATTTCCAACACTTATTTTTGTTTGATTTCTTGAAAATATTCATTCTTTCTGGAGTAAGTGGAATCTTAGTGTCATTTTAATTTGCATTTCTCACATGGTCGTCAATATTGAACATTTTTCATGTCTTTATTGGCCATTTGTACTTCTTCATATGAGAATTATATATTCATTTCTTATACCCATTTTGACTGGGTCTTTAAATCGTGGAGGGGTCTAATTTTTTGAGTTCTATATATGTCCTAGATATTAGTCCTTTTTCTGAGGAGGGACAGAAAGGTTTTTTTTCAAAAGTTTTTCCCATTATGTAAGTTGTTTCCACACTATTGTTGATTTCTTTTGCTGTACAGAAGCTTCTTAATTTCATATGATCCCATTTCTTGATTCTTGGCATTGTTTTTGTGCAGCTGGGGTTCTGCTCATAAAGTCTTTGCCTATTCCTATGTCTTCAAGACTTTTCCTTATTTTGTCTTCCAGCAGATTAAGTGTTTCTGTCTTAGTACTTAGATCTTTGATCCATTTTGCCTTTAGTTTAGTGCATGGTGAGAGATGGGTTTAGGTTGAATTTTTGGCATGTGGATAACCAGTTTTCCCAGTACCATTTATTAAAGGGACTATTTTTTCTCTAGTGAAAGTATTTGTTGAAGATAACATAGCTGTTTCTGTACCCTCTATTCTGTTTCACTGATCCAAGACTGTTTTTTTTGCCATGACTATGCTATTTTTGGTCACTGTAGCTTTGTATTGTAACTTGAAATCTAGGATTGTGGTGCCCCTGCCTTGCCCTTGCTGCCAAGGACTGCTTTTACTATTCTAGGTCTTCTAGTTCCATGAGAATTTTAGGATCACCTTCTCCAGTTCTGTGGGAATTCTGTCGGTATTTTGATTGGGATTGCATAAAATCTGTAAAACATTTTGGAAAGTATGAACATTTTGGCTGCATTGGTTCAGGCTGTACAGGAATAGAGGATATCTTTCCAATTTCTGATAACCACTTCAATCTCTTTTTTCAGAGTACAGCAATTTTCACTGTAGAGATCTTTCTCTTCCTTGGTTAGGTTAATTCCTAAGTGTTTCATTTTCACTGTTTCTCTAATTTCTCTCTTGCTTAGTTTATTATTGGTGTACAGGAATGCTATTGATATTCTAGTGTTGACTTTGTTTCCTGCTACACTACTGAATTTAGTTATTAATTCTGAGAGTCTTTTGGTATAGTTTTTGGGTCTTCTAAGTAGAGGATCATGTCATCTGCAAATAGTGATAATTTAGTTTCTTCTTTTCCTATCTATATCCATTTTATTTCTATCTCTTGCCTGATTTCTCTGGCTAATATTTTAAGTACTATATTGAACAGGAGTGATGATAGTGGATATCCTTGTCTTGTTACTGATTTTAGAGGGTAACTTTTATATTCTGTCCATTTCATAGGATGTGGGTTGTTGGTTTGTCATAGATGGCTTTTTTAGATTGAGATAACAACCTTCTATACCTATTTTCTTCAGGGTTTTTTTTTTTATCGTGAATGGATGTTGGATTTTGTCAAATGGTTTCACTGAATCTATTAAGATGATCATGTGATTTTTTTTTTTCCTTGCCATGTGGTCAGTTTTGGAGAAAGTCTTGTGTAGTTCTGAGAAGAATGTGTATTCTGTTGTTGTTGGATGGAACACTCTATAGGTATGTATTAGGTCCATTTGTTCAAAGGTTTGATTCATCTTTGCTATTTCTTTGTTGAATTATTTCTCTAGTTGATCTATTTGTGACAGTGGGGAATTGAGGTCCTCCACTGCAGTTGTATTGGTGTTTATGTGATTTTTCATGTTCATTAATGTTTGTTTTATGAAGTTGGGTGTGCTACTGTTTGGTGTGAATATGTTTACGATTGTGAGCTCTTCCTATTGACTCATTCCCTTAACATTTATGTAGTGACCTTCTTTATGTCTTCTGATCCGTTCTGGCTTGAAATTGACATTGTCTGAAATTAGGATAGCTACTTCCGCTTTTTTCTGGGTTCCTGCTGAGTGGAATATTATTTTCCATGATTTGATTTTTAGTTCATGATTTTCTTTTTTAATTACATGTGTTTCTTTTATACTGCGCATCGGTGGGTTTTGTTTCTAGATCTGTTGTGCCAATCTGTATCTTTTGATTGGGGAATCGAGACCATTGACATTGAGAGTTATTACTGAAAGGTATTGATTTATTCCTGTCATTGCATTGTTGTCCTATTCTTGATTTTCTTATTTATTTTTCATTTGCTT
>PVJO010026102.1:0-21635 GCA_004026905.1 Hystrix cristata
TTCCTTACCTATAAGGTGTGCATGCTAATAGAACATATCTTTGATTTTTGGTTTGAGGATTAAATCAGATAATCATATAAAAAGTCTAGAATGGTGTCCAGCACAGAGTAGATAATAAGGCTTATTAATCTTATAATAACAACATATAATTACAATAATAATGTAATAAGATATAATTATAATGCTTATAATAATAATGCTTATTAATCTTTAGTTCTAATTAGTCCCATGGTCCATTCACGTGCCTGAGAAATGTCTTCATTCCTTGATCCATTTTTTTTTATCATAGTAGCAGACAGAATAATGACCCCTAAACGTGCTGCCACCCTGTGAGCATGCTGCACGGCACAGCTGACCTTGCAGGTGTGCTGAAAGAAAGGACCTTGATGTGACAGATGGTTCTGGTGTATCCAGGTGGCAAATCCAGCTTCCAGCAAATGGACTGCGATCATGAGGGGCCTCGTAGGAGGCAGGTGGGAGGTCAGAGGTGGAGAGGAAGTTGTGGCGACAAAAGTTGAGGCTGGAGTAATGAGAAGAAGCGGTCATAATCCAAAGACACGGGCAGGCAAGGGAGCCGTGTGACCCTAGAGCCTCAGGCGCTTTAAGCACTTTGTTGTCAAGAGTCTGGCCTCCAGAACCGTAAGGTAGCAAATGTGTGTTGTTTTAAGGCACGCCGTACGTAGTAATTTGTTACAGCAGCATAGGAACTACATATGCAAATATCCTTTGTTGGCTATTCCCAAGACAGGCCAAGATGAGGGACACTGGAAGGCTGGGCCCAGGGAGCTTGTGATTGTACATTGTGCTCCCCGCCCCTGTGGAGGTGTAACAGTGTAGGTTACATGCAGAAGAATCACTCCCAACCCTCAGTTCTGATGGCTTTGTGAGAAAATATTTTTCTATACCTTCGATAAAACTTTATCTCTTATTCTAAGATTGCATCTAAATGCTAGGTCTTTCCTGGAAAAACAGGGTTGGTCACCAAGTGAGTGAAGATGTCTAGCTGCCATAAAGTTAGTCACGTCTGAAGCTTGGGAAAGTGTCAATCAGTGTGAGCATAATCTCCCTGGATGCTAGTCAAATGCAGATTCCAGGGCCCCCAAGCAGAGGAGCTGAACCTGGTCTCCTGGGTGAGGCCCAGGAATCTGCATCTTAAAGACTCACTGGTGATTC
This sequence comes from Hystrix cristata, assembly GCA_004026905.1. Lineage (NCBI taxonomy): Eukaryota > Metazoa > Chordata > Mammalia > Rodentia > Hystricidae > Hystrix > Hystrix cristata. Next base: position 1,174 of record PVJO010026102.1, read on the forward strand.
TCTGTATACTTAACAGCTAAACGACCTCAGTCTTGTGTCCTACCTGTCTGTCCTGTCGCTCTCAGACCCATATTCTGCAAGGGAGAGGCTGGCAGGTACAGAATGACACTCCCGAGAACTCAGTGAGGAAACAAATACCCTCGTCCTGAAGATCTGACGTGCTGGAGAAAAGCCACAGGGACAGATAACGTACCGCCACCAGGAACAAGAGGCCACAGCCGGCTGAGACGGAGGAGGGTGGCGGCCCTGCAGGGTGAGATTCAGCCTGACACCAGGGTGGCGAGTGCCTTTCACAAGAGCACACAAGACAGACATAAAGGGACCAGGCTCCCGGCACACACAGGAGCCCTGCGAGGTTGGCAAGACGATGTCCAAGGTGGGAGCGCCTCTGTTCTCAGCCGGGAGGGTGCGAGAGCGCCAGGAACACAACGGGCGGGACAGGTGCTGTGGAGTCTCCCGCAGAGCACAGGCCTTGAAGGCGGAATCACAGGCGTGCAAAGTACTGCCAAGGGGAGGAACGTGGTGGCACGGGGCCACCAGCGCGGTGTCCTGTTCCCCAAGGAGACGGCCTTGAGCTGAGCCCATGATGAGCAGCAGGGAAAGTGGGGTCCCCGCAATCTCAGCAGGGGTAGAGGAGATGACGGGCAGAGAGATCTGTGCTGGGACAGCCAAGCAGGAAGTCTCCACAACATGCACTATCCTATGACACCAACGTGGTCACAGCTGTGACAAATACCACTGAAGTGAGTGGAGAACGGTGTGGTGAGGATGCGCCTTCCAACGAGGAGCGGCAGCATTCTCTGAGGAAGGGCTGGTGAGGGTGGGCGGCGGGGGCCCTGCAGGTGGGGCTGTGCGCGGGCTGGAGCACGGAAGGAGGCCGGAGCTGCAGCATTCAGGCTGAGAGGCAGGTGCATAGTCTTGGAAGTATCTGAAAGTCTGGCTAGTTTTCCAGGTTTTGTGTATTTGAGCAGTGTGTCCAAAATGGCATTTGAAAGGGATAACCCTGGTGCAGTGAGGGCTAGCACATGGGACCAGGGAGGGTGGGGACCGCCTTGCTGATGGCATTTTCCTAGTTCAGGGAAACCTGCGTGCCCCAGGAGGGGGGCTCCAGAGCTGCATGACATGTCAGCCTTGGGCTTGCTGTAGCAGGCTTCGAAGCCAAACAAACCCTGGGTGAAGCCCTGGAGTCAGTATCCCTGGGCCTTCAGAGAGCTGACTGCATTTATGAGCTGCAGAAAGTAAAGTCACGCCTACCCTTAGGCTTTGCCATGAGCACCAAACCAGGTGACGGAGAGGAAAGCACTTGGCAAACATTGGTGGTAGCTCTTATGAGCACGCATTTGAGTAGCTTAAAGCCCAGCTCCATCTGCCTCAAGAAGCTAATGCTTAGCCCTGCAGTTTTTTCTAGATTGAGAAGACACTTATGAAAGAATAATGATAAAAACAAACAAGGAACTCATACACCCTGCGAGCCACACCTATCTCTAAATTTGTGACATCCATTTATGTGTTTCATTCTCATACTAAGCGCCTGTGTACTCTTCACTATTGACCTCAGCCTCGACTTCTCCCCTGTATCTGCTCCCAGCCACGTGACTTCGCTGTTCCTCTTACTAAAGGGGCAGAGTACAGTGGTTTGCCCTTTGATTTTAGCTCTGACCATGGGACTTGCTTTGGTCAGGAGGACAAGGCAGAAATAATGATGTGCCAGTTCCAAGCCTACCTCACAGCAGCCCTCAATCCCCCTTAGTAGCCCTCTGGTGCTTCCAGAGTGTGTGTGTGTGTGTGTGTGTGTGTGTGTGTGTGTGTTTTGAACTGAGCTCTTACTCTGTTGCTCAGACTGGTATCAAACTTGTAGGTCGAATGCTCCCTGCCTCAGCCTCCGCAGTGCTTGGACTGCAGGTGTACTCTGTGAGCAGAGCATGTTTACAGCCTGGTGACACAGGACAAGGAGGGACACATGACGCACACTTCAACCTGTGTGATCAACTTGATCCTCTGAGATCCAGTTGACCCTCACTGACGTGAGCAATAATACGTGATCAGTGCCTGATTCCTTGGAGTTTCCGGGTAGCTTGCAATGCAACGTTTTTATGGCAAGGCAGTTATCATTATTGATGCCCATTCTATAGATGAGGAGACAGAAGCATAAGGAAGCTCAAAAACATGCCTGAGTTTTCTTGCAGCGAACAGGTGTCCAAGGTGGGATTTGAACCCGGGCAGCCTGACTTCAGGATCTGTGTTCTCACCCTGTATGCATTCAGCCTCGTAAGGAAGGCAAATGCTTCCCATGCAAAGCATCAGCTGATCTTTTAAAAGTAACACAGAGTATGAACAACAGATAAATGAAAACCAAGGATCCGAAGGCCCTGAATGTTGTGTGTGAACATTGCCACAAAACGCCTGATGGCTTCAGGCTAAGACAAGGCCTGTGCACGAAGCCCTCACCACGCAGCCTGGCACTGAGCAGCCTGCACCTGGCCTTGCTGGATGCGTTACCAGCTCGGTGGTGTAACACGAGACTCCACTGAGGGGCACTGGAATGACGGGACTCAAGTCATCAGTGAGTCAGGCAGGATTGTGATCACGAAGAAACTGAATCATCCTGTAGATCCGTCCACGTCATTAGCCAACTCCTGGCAAACTCCCACTTTTCCATTTGGGGCTGCGTGGGCCAACTCTTTATAATCATCACGGACGTCAGATAAGCCTGAATGCGCTACTCACACCATCGTAGGTACAAAGCCAAAGTCAGGGTTCCAATTTGGGAGGTAGCCCAGGCCATCACTAATTCTAGGCAGCCTCACTAGGTCCCTGGCACCATGAACAAAAGGGAGTAAAGATGATCTATCCCTTTCATGGGAAGAAATCTCAGTTCCTGTGGTTGTTAACAGCTTCTACATCTCTAATTTCTCATAGCCTTTTCTCTGTGCTTTTCTAGCCAGATTATAAATGTTCGGAAGATGATAACTAGTTTATGGATTTCTATTTCACCCACATCATCTTGTACACAGTAGGTGAGTAATAAACAAATGAATAAATGTGAAGAAGGAAAAACGTGGTTAAGAGTGGGCCAGTGAGGCCGGGCTCTCTTGCCCATCATTGCCTCTCTGGTGCCTCGCACTCCACCTAGCTGCCAGCAGACAGACGCACTGTAATCCCGCGCTGATGAACGATTAGACCCTCTGCACCGGGAAGCAGACAGCCCGGGTTGAAGCTGAGCTACAGACTGAAGTTCCTAGAAGAAACTGCCCATCATGAATCAGTGCAGTTCTTATTTGTCACTAAAAATAAACATAAGTTCTCCTGTGTTTCTGCAAACCCAGGTGAGTGCCTGGAGCACGTCTGGGAGGTGTTGACAAGTGGTCCCCTTGCTCCTTGAGCTCTCCAGCCACCTGGCAGTGATGCCTTGTGGACTGCAGCTAGCTGGGGCTGAACTCAGAGCCCTAACAGGTAAATCAGCATTTTCTCAAAGCGCAGTCCAGGGACCACGTGCATCTGCCCCATCCAACTGGGATATGGGGATCCGCAGGCTTCCCCGCTAACTCCCAAATCAGACTTTCTGCTAGAACCTGCCTATTTGACACACTCCTCGGAAGATTCTTTCACATGCTCTGGGGACACCTGGAAGAGGGATTTCCAAGGCATCTTCCAACATTACAATTCTACAGAGCTCCCCGCCGAAGCCCACAAGTCTTGGCGATCGGTTTCTACTCATCCCTCGGACCGCATTTCACACCCCTCTCCGCCCAGTGCCTGCCATGCTCCAGCTTCACGGCTGCCCGTTTCCACCCAGGACCGTGCGCCCCGAGGCCCCGCAGCCTGGAACTCTCCAAGGTTTTCACGTGGTCGGCTTCTACTGCCTTGCGTCCTTCAGCCTCCCCTCTGTGGGGAGCGCCTTCCGCTCGCTGTCCCGCATCCCCCAGCAACGCCTTTGGCACTTGCTTCTCTCCTGCTTAAAATGTCTTGTCACTTCTCTGAGCCCAGCCGCTAAAGTCTTACTTGGCCAGCCTGTCGCAGGTTCTTAGCGCGTATCACTGAATAAATAGTAGATACTCCACACTATCCTACATGTGCAATTAGTCAGAAAACAGCCTGCGATTAATGAAGCCAGATGTAACGTCACCTTTAGGGATTTGTCAGCTCAGATAATACCCAGTGTTAACCCCCCATCCCCAAATTCGATCTCTGTTGCCTGAAAGAGTAAACAAAGCTACGTTTCAACTTTAAATTTGCTCATCTAAGGAAAAACTTGCCTAAATTTCCTTAAAATAATGAAGAGATAAGAATTTGTTGCTTCTAGGAAACGTGACAGAAAGCGAAGCTGAACAAATCCCTCCCTGCACCGACCTCGCCTTGATTGGAAAGGCGCCCCTGCCCTCTGCTGGCACTACGCGGTACTGCAGCGTGAGCTCGCGCTGTCAAGCCCTTTAGGCCCGGCGCGCCCAGCGAGCCACCGGGATGAGAAAGACCGAGGCCCGCTGGCTGGGAGGATCCCTCCGAAGTCTGGCCTCCGAGCCGGACCAGCAGGGGCAGCTGCCCACTTCGGGGCCAACAGGAGCAAGGAAGCAGAGAGAGGCCTGGAGCTTGACGGCTTGATCCCCGGGGCCCAGGCGGGCCGCGCCCCTCGCTGGTCCGGCCGGGGCACTCGGGAGAGGCTGCGGCCGACGGCTGCACGGACACGGCCCTCCCCGCGGGCTGACCGAGCTCCACCCAGGCTGCGCCTCGGGATACACTGCACGCTGCCGCCGTGTCCCCGTGCTGAGCCCCGCGTCGCCAGGGAGCCTGCCGCCCGCTCTGCGGCTGGGCCCGGCTCCTGCCTGCCTCTGATCGCCTGGCCTCGGCCGGGGCGAGCCTTGCAGCCGGCCTGTGTGAGGAGCTGGCCGCCCTCTGCCTTCACGTCAGCAGGGACACGCGCACACACGCGTGCGCACGCACACACACACACACACACACACACAGCTCTAGCAATGCAGCTAATGCAGCTTTTCTTTCTCCATCTGAGGTCTCCGTATGCTCTCCCTCCCTGCCCCCCGCAATCAAGGAGACAGGGGTCTGGCTCACTCCTCCATCCCACGCCCAGCACAGGGCCCGCAGCAAGGTGGTGATGGGCTGGGGCGGGGCACTGTGGAGATCTCTGGGAGTCGTCTCTTTGCACACATGCACACAGGTAAGGAAGACTCCTAATGTGCTCACAAGTAAATCATTATGTGTTGGTAGGGGTTTGTGTCTGTGATGTGTGCATACAGAAGGCAATTAATCTGCGTATTTTCTTTTCATCCCCAATATTTGGAAATAATATAAGCACGAAGATCTGCACTGGCCTACATCCCCTTTTTATTTTAAAACAGGATCTCACTAAATCACCAAGTGGCCCAGGCTGGGCTTGAACTTTTAGTACTCCTACCTCAGTCTCCCAGAAGGCTGGGATTACAGGCATGTGCCACCACACCAGCTTTTTGTGTTCACTCTTCTTATCAATTTTAGTATCAGGGGGCCCCAAATGCCCCCTGATACTAAAACTGCCAGCCTGTTAAGAGCAGGTACACTTAAGCTTTAATTAGCATCAATGTATTTGGACAAACTCAACGGATTATCTCAACTTTTTGCACTTTGTCCTTATAAGAAAGACAAAAGAAAGCAAAATGAAACAAGGAAAAAAATGAAAATCAAAATTAAGTCAAATCAGCCTTGTAAAACAGTGTTTAGGAGGGTGCAGGGAAATGCACCACTTTCGCCACCCACTGGGCAAAGTCCATGCAGGCTCAAGGTGAGGTCAAAGCTGCTTTGTTCTCAAATTAACAGAAAAGATCAAAGACGTGTACACAGTCAGCACCATGCTCTCCCTGCTCTCAGGGAGGAAACTGGGGTGCAGGAGGCAGGCAAACATAATCAGGCCTTCAAAGACCACTGCTCAGGTCCAGAGAGCATTTGTCTTCTCACCAGATTCACAGGTTCGCAGCAGCACAAGGAAAAGGGCTTCTGCCATAACTTTTCCTACCAAGCTGCACCCTCGATCTACACCCGTGAGACTAAATAGGAAAAGAGTAATCATCAGTTAAGGAGACAGTTCTTTAAGGAAATCGATAATTCACAGCCATATAGAAAACTTAGAAATAATCGGCACATAATCAGCTGAGAGATGAGGTGCATGCTGAGTAGTCCCAGCCATGTAGGAGGCTGAGGCAGGAGGATCACTTGAGTCCAGAAGTTCCAGACCAGCCTGGAAAATATACTGAAACTCGATATCCAAAATAAAACCCCAAATCAACACAAACTAAACAAAGTCAAGTACTTCCTATGTCCCCATCGTGTTAGTGATATTATTTTACTCAATTTTCCTCAGTTCTAAGAGGTAAACATCAGTATTATTCTTACTCTACAGCTGAAGAAACTGAGGTCTGGATAGTTTTAGCAGAGTATACGGCTGCCCAAAATAATGCTTTCTTCCTGAAATAAAAGTCATTACTGAAGGTAAAGGCAATTTCCTTACATCATATTATTACAAATCTCTCAAATGCTATGTACTTCATCACCAAGCAGCCTGCGGGAAGACAACATTTCTGCAGCGATCTTAGTCTTCTTTTTGGATGTGTACATAAGCAGAAAGAATCGGTAAGACAGGAGATGAAGCAATATAAAACATATTTCGTCATTCTTCTCATTCATACGAGCAATCAATTCCAAAAAACAAATATAATTATAAATCATTTTTAGATCATTTTAGAATACGGTCTGTATATACAGTTTATATGCAGTCTGTATATAGCCATATTTGTACAAAAGAACGTCTCTGTGACTTGGGTCAAAGTCCCAAGAAGAGAATTGTAAGGGGACAAGTTCCGCACATGCATTTTATGGTACTGAGAGCTCTGGCACCGTGAGGTGACTCAGAAGTTTCTCTAGTGGTAAAAACAAAATTGATGGATGAAGAGTTTGAATGAAATAGTTTTAGGAAACAATATGGTAGACAAAGGCAACTTTTCAAAATTAATATATTAGTTTAGAATATGCTTTTTCAGTCGTGTATGTATCTGCCCCTCCAGAATCACTTTTCATTTTTCCCTACCCTGTCTCCTGGCTCCTGGCCCACTGGATAGACCACACCACGGGCAGCCCTGGGCTCTGGCTTGGATTAGACACAGCCAGTGGGAGACCAGCAGGTGATCAGGGGCTGCGAGAGAGTCTCGGGAGCCCACTCTCAGGTTCCTCACGGCAACCGAGGGGGTCCTGGGACGTCACCACTCTTCTCATGACAGTTCCTTCCCTCTTTACTTCTCTTCTTTCCTTCCTTCCTCCCTCCCTCCTTCCTTCTGGGTCCCTCCAAGGGCTCTGCCTACCTCTCTGTGGACCCAGGTGAGAGCAGTATTCCTGCCATGACCCCAGGTTCTTCGTGACCCCTTCAGGTTACCTTCCACCCAGACCAGACTTTTATTCATACTCTCTGTGTAACAAACTGTATTGTCTGAAAATGTATCTGCTTCCCATTGGGATCTTAACACATTATATAGGAACTAAATATTTTAAGTAGGTATTTATTTCCTCTGTATTGTTAAAAGTTTTTATCTTTTTTTTTTAACTTTTATATAGGAACAAAAGCCACACTTGTGACCTCTGTGTCATAGCTTACATCTTGATGTCCCCTCAAAGCCTCATGCACTTGTAGGTGGGGCTTTGGGGAGGTTACTGGATGATGGGTGTGTGATACTGGATTAGTTCACTGATGGATTTAGCATAGTTCTGGGTGTGGATGATTACTGAAGAGGGAAGATCCACTCTGGGTGTGGTGGCATCAACCAATAGGCTTACAGCCTGGATGGAATAACAAGGGAAAGAAGAAGGAAGGCTCGCTGCCTCCTGCCTGCCCTGCCATGGACTGTTTCTCCTCTGTGATGCTGGAGCCAGCCTGCTATGGACTGAAACCTCTCTAAACTGTGAGCTGAAATAAACCTTTCCTCTTTTAATTTGTGGATATTGGGTATTTTGTTTCAGCAAGGAGAAACTAAGTAAGATACCTTGTAGGCAAGGCCTTCTGACTTGGGAGCCAAGCACCTGCCTTCTTATCAGCCACACACGAAAGGCAAGAGGAAGCGGCAGGGACTCTCAGGTCAGAGGAAAACTGGTGTATTCCATTTCCAAAGCACTTTGCCCCCCAACCCCCAGTTTTTAAATGTCAGCCTTGTTATTATGGGCACATCCTGTCGAACACAGAGGTTCAGTATTACCTTTTATCAAAATGTCAGGAGGGCAGATTTTAAACTGAAACAGACAATGTAAAAGAACATTCTTTCCATTGACAGAGGCTTTGAAATTGATTGCAAATGATCATCTCTGAACAGCCTGGAGTGCAGCAGTGCGAGCTCTTAATGATGTACATCTGTGAGGCTGTGCTAGCTCTGGCTGCATTTACATCACTATAAACTCTGCAATTACTGCTCGAGCCGTTTCCGGCACAGACACAGAGAATCCGAATGCAGCAGCAGATCTCCTGACTGGCCTTCTGCCAGGAGCCTGAGTCACCGTCCCAGACATCTGCAACACATTAAACTGTACCCTTGTTATCTCCCTGCACACCGCACAATGGCCCAACCTCTGACAAAACAAATAGCCAAGCCTTCTAAAGAAACTCCAAGCTCCGCAGTGAATTGGGAGCCTGCACAAATGCCTTCTAGGGGAATTATACTGTCCAACAAAAGCCAAAATGTAGCTGAGATGATGGCTTTCCATAGTTTGAACTTTATTTACACTTCGTGGACTTGTCTAAAAAGGCAACTGTGCTGGAGGCTCAACACAAAAGGATGACTGTTCTTTGTCCTTCACAGGCCTTCAGTCTCTTAGGGTAAACAGCCAGAGAAGCAGTCCTCGAAATCCACCTTCTGACTGCCTTTCTCGCCATCAGTATCGCAGCCCCTGAGACCTGAGCCACCATCCTCCCGCACAAGTGACAGCTAGGCCTCCTTAGCTTGTCTTTGGAGTGTGGCTCTTGTACGATCCCTTGTGCACAGAGCGGCCACAGCAATCTTTCCAAAATATAAATCCAAGAACTTCTTTTCCTGCTTTAGAGCATCAACAGATGTCCCACTGTCCCTACAGTCACATCCAAGCACCTTACCACGGCCCAAGGCGCTGCTGCATTCTGTAGCCTCTGTTCCCCTGAGAAAACAGAAAATGAGAGGGTTCCCATGTACTTCCCCCACTCCGAGAGCACGAGTCCTGGACTAATGTCTTGACTTGGTGTGGAATATGTACTCCCAGGGATGAACAAACATGCGCATGTTATTACTGACTAAGGTTGTTAGAGCACGTTAGGATCGTCACTCTGTGTTGTGTAATTCTAAGGGTTTTGTTAGGTACACACTGCCACAAATCCATTACAATGTGCTACAGGAAAGTTTAGCCAGTCTGTAAGCTCTGTGCTCTGCTGTTTCAACTCTCCCTCCCTGTCTGCTGACCTCTGCTAAACACTGAGCTTTCAGTCTCTCAACTTTTGCTTTTTCCAGATTGTCAGACATTTTTAGTCTTTTCAGACTGGCTTCTTTCACTCAGCAATATGCATGTTATGGTTTGTGTCTAGATAACCCCTCAAAGCCTCATGTGGTCATAGGTGGGGCTGGATCTGGAGTGTGTGATTACTAAATTAGTCCACTGATTGGTTTGCCATGGTTCTGCTGGGATCAAGGATGTGACGCTAGGATTAAGGGTATTAGGATGAAGGGTGGGAGTACTGCCCACCCTAAAGCCAGGTACCCTGGATAAAATATAAGGCACAGAAAGAGGCTTGCCTACCCCCTTGCTTACTCCCTTGCTTGTATCCTTTGCCTGCCTTGCTGCCTTCTGCCTGTCTGCCATTGGATCCAGCCGATTGTGGACTGAAACCTCTTCAAACTGGGCTAAATAAACCTTCCATCTTTCAACTTTGGGTGTTGGGTATTTTGTCCCACCAATGAGAAAAAAGTAACTAAGACAGAATTTGGTACCAGAGAAGTGGGGTCGTTGCCGCGACTATACTTGACTATGTGGTTCAGGAGCCTTTGGAGCTGGCTTGTGGGAAGGGGAAGAATTATGAAAGGTTTGGAAATGTCACCTGAAAGAGAAGCCCTGGAAAGCCTTTGTAAGTTCATAGTGGGAGAGTCTAGTCAGAGCTCCGACGACCAGAACGCTGATAGAAAAGTTGCTGGAACAGACCAGGCTCAGGAGGTTTCTGCTGGGAAGAAGGACTGTGTTGGGTGTTGGATTCCAGACCATGTGTGGTATGTGTTTGCAGAAAGTTTGTCTGCATTTTGGTCCTGTCCAGAGACTTTGCCTAAGACTAAGATTAAGGGAGGTGGACTAATTAATTTTGCAAAAGAAATTTCGAGGCAGTCTAATGTTGAGGTGGTGGCATGGCTACTGTTGGGGGCTTTTAGCCAGATTTATGTTGAGAATCAAGAGCAAAGAGTCCAGTAGAATGATTCAAAATATGACTTTAGCCAGAAAGGAAGCTCTGCCTGCAATGGTGGAACAGAGGAGAAAGTGGTTGCTGAAAAGACTAGCAAGAAAATGTCAGGTATTTCAGAAGAAGATGAGAGAAAAGATAGCCCAAGGATTTCACAGGAAATAGCAGGACTCCAGCATGTGCAGCCTTAGTGTTGGAAAAGTGAAACACTTTGCTTTGAGAAGAAAGCCTCAGAATGCCATGTTCAGAATGGTGGCAGCCTAGAGAAGTTGGTCCTCAGGATTTGGTTCAGAGTGCTCAGCAATCCAGGCACTCGACCCCTACAGACAAGAGTGAAGGAAGCCTGGTTTCTGCTCCAGCTGGCGGCAGACCCTGGCGTCATCCCCGTGGCCCTGGCTTTAGGTTCATGCAGAATGCAAGAGTTGTGGGGTCAGGAAGGCTTCCACCCAGATTTCAGAGGAAAGCCTGGGAAGCCAGGGAGTGTGCCCATGACAGGGGAGTGTGTGAAGCTGAGTGTGAAGCTGAAGGTGCACTGGAGACCCCAGAAGTTTGGAGAAGCCAGGAACATGGAGTGTCTGGGGAAAACTGCAAAGAGGGAGCGGAGTCAGCCCAAGAGAGAAGCCATGGGAGCTGCCACCACCGGAAGTGCCGTAGGGGCGGAGCCACCCAAGCCCCTTGGAGTTCAGACTTCACCACAGATTGCCTCTGATGCTGCACATGGGACTAGGACTTAGTGTTTGCTCTGCTGAATTTCAGAAGTGCTTTGCTCCCATTCCTTTTTATACCTTTTGGAATGGAAATGTTTATTTTGTGGCATTGTATGTTGGAACTGTTTAACATTCTTTTCATTTGTACAGGGGCTTGAAGCTAAGAGTTTGCTTTAAATCTCAGAGGAGACTTTGGATTTGAACTTTTCAGCAATGCTGAGACTGTTGGGACTTTGGCAACTCTTGGAGATGGACTAAATGCCTTTTGCATAAAGGGATGTGCATGAGTCTTTGGGGGTCCAGGGGCAGAATGTTATGGTGTATGTCTAGATGTCCCCCCAAAGCCTCATGTGATAAGAGGAGGCTGCATCAGAGGTGGCTGGATCTAGAGTGTGTGATGCTGGGATTAAGGGCGTGTGATTACTAAATCAAACCAAAATTGGTTAGGAACTGCCCTAGTCCTAGCAGCTTGGATAAAATATCAGGCACAGGAAGAAGCTGTTTAGGTCCCTTGCTTTCCTTGCTGCCTTCTGCCTATCTGCCATGCCACCCTGCCTTGAATCCAGCTGATTGTGAACTGAAACTTCTATGAACTGTGAGCTAAATGAACCTTTCCTCCCCTGACTTTGGGTGTCGGGTATTTTGTCTCAGCAGTGACAGAAAAGTAACTAAGACAATGCATTTAATTTTTTTCTGTCTTCTATAGCTTGATAGCCCATTTATTTTTTATCACTAGATAATATTCCATTGTACAGGTAGACCACAGTTTGTTTAGCCACTCAACTACTGAAGGATTTTTTGGTTGCCTCCAGTTTGGGAGTTATGGATAAAATTGCTATAAATATTTGTAGGCAATTTTTGTGTGAACAACTCGTTTAGATAACTATCTAGCCTTGGCAGTGCTGGATCTGAGGTAGACGAGGTTTGGCTTTGTGCAAAACTGCCAGACTGTTCTCTAGAGAGCAGGTACCACTTGGCATTCCCAGCATCAGTGAGTGTGCATTCCTGTCGCTCCACATCCTCAGCAGCATTTGCCACCATCAGCATTGACATTTTAGCCATTCTAAGGTCTGTAGCTTCCATCATTGCTAATGACAACATGCTCAGCTGAAGGCGTTCTGATCCGAGCGTTTGATGTCTGCCTCTTTCTTGGTTAGGTGTCCACACCATTTTAAATTAGGTAATTTTTTTCTTGTTGAGTTCAATCATTCCTTATATATCTTCAATATAAGCCTTCTATGTGGTAGACGTTTTACAAATATTTTCTCCCAGTGTGTGGCTTGCTCTTCACTCTGCCCTCCTTTGGGGGCTGCTGGGGATCGAACTCAAGGCTTTGTGCTTGTTAGATGAGTGCTCTACCCCTGAGCTAACTCCCCAACCTCTCTTTCCCTTTTGTGGAACAGAAACTTTAATTTTTATGGAGCCTAACTTTTCATCTAGAAGAGTTACAATTTTGCATTTTACATTTAGGTCTCTATCCATTTTGAGAGAAATTTTGTGAAAAGCCTGTTAATGTCCGGATTCACATTTTTGCCTGTAGATGCCCTGCTGATCCAGCACCATTTATTACAATGAATATCCTTTCCCTCTTGGGTCACGCTGAGGCCAGATTTCACACACAGCTTTTTTATGTTATAAAATTGTACTTGTTCATGACTACTGAGAGGTGATTACAGTTAAATTAACCTTTCGTTCGTGTGTGTGTGTATGTGTGTGCGTGTGTGTATGTGGAGGACAGTTATTCACGATCTCCTCTCTTTCAAATACCACCCTGGCATAATTTCTGCTTTCATCTTAGAGCAGAAATTTATAGTTGTGGCCTCTGGGCAATATTATGTATGCTCTTCTATAATTCTGTTCTTTACTTAACTGAAAGTATTGCACATATTGTATTATTTCAAATATTGAAAATATTTTTCCAAAAAGTTTTTGATCATCACTTTTTGCCACTGTCTATTACACATGGTGTGTTTAAATTCTAATGGTCAGAGGTTTAGGTTCTTAAATTTATATTTGTCACTAAATGAGACAATGAAAAGGCTTGTGGACTTGAGTGGATCAGAAAGCGGTCTTTTAAGAAATGAAGAGACAGGCAAGCAAAAGGGAGAGTGTGGGGAGACGGCAAGGGCCCAGATGGAGGCAGAGTCAGGATTCAGGAGTTCAGTGTCAAGAGAACACTTGGGTAAGGCTGCTGAGGTCCAGAGCGACCCTCGGAGAAAGCTTCCCAAGGCCGCGACCGTTCTCAGGACGCTGGTTACACCTCAGGCCAGGAAGAGAGAAACGACCTGGACTGGCAGGCACAGAGGTTCTGTCCGCCCCTTCCTCACACCCCACTGCAAGCTGTGCTCTGTCTCAACAGCACCCTACAGAGCTGCGGCCTCACCCCAGGACTTGGAGATGGAGCAGAGTTGTGCATAATTGGCCAAAGTAGGGTGCTTGTCAGGGCCCTCCCCATGCTGAAAGTGCACCTGCTTCCACTAGCAGATTTACCAGCACCTGCTAGTGGAGTTGATTTTAGCAGCTACAAAACAACCAAAGGAAATGCTCGTAAGTAGGAGGCTGGATCAGGAGCAATTGCTGAGAAACATCAATTGTCAATCTGTCTGAGATTCAACATATACGTGCTGGGTTTCTAAATGTTGAGGAACCTTTTCCCTCTGAAGCAGCCAGGCTGCAATCTGAGGGCCTGTGACTAGTGTATCACTCTCATCTGCCTGTACACACACACACACACACACACACACCCCACACTCTCACACAAACTCATTCAAGACAATTTGTTGAACTACAGCAATGTGGCTAATCAAAGGAAGCCATGGCAAGGGCTGCTGTTACGTGCATCTGCTCTCTCCTGCTAGAATCCCTGGCCGCACTGGGCAAGTGCACTCACCTCTCACCTCTGCGCACTCTTCCTGGTGGCAAGCTCACCCCAGGCATGCCCTGGCCAGGTCAGCCCCTTCTAAAGCCGCCCAAGGTGATCTTTCTGATTGTTTACCATCTTGATGGAGTTCTTTAGGCATTTGCTTCTCTCCCTGTTTCTGCCTGTATGAGGCTATTATAGGCCGGGAGAAAATGTATTAGCTACTCTAAATTTCAAGCCACTCGCAATTATATACTCCTGCCCTGCTCATTAAAACAGCTGTGAGCCAAAAATACTTCATAGTCCTTGACTAAGGCAGGGCAGATTATTCTAAAACAATAATAATGACCTTGTTTTAACTCAAAGAAGTATTACATGGTCTGCCACCAGATGTCACTAATTTCTTTACTACTACAGACCATCTCTCTGTTCTTAATACAGTGGTACCTCAGTACTTGGCATTAATTGGTTCCGGGAGGCAGGCTGAGTACCAAAATGTTCAAGTACCAAACAAATTGTATTGGCTGGAAATGGGTATTGAGTCATGAGGCAACTGGACAAGTTTTGGCTTATGTGCCAAGTACTAAACAAATAACGATGAGGACTGGGACAAAATTTTCAAATCAAAATGCACCCAGTACTAAATCCCACGCAGTTCAAAGCAGTCGTGTACCAAGGTATGATGTACGGTTCAGAAAATCTCTTAGGAAAATACTTGAGCTTCTGAGAAAGTCCCCATGTGCTGAATGAGAATAGACAAAGAAGCTGCTTCTCAGTGCAATACAATGAATCCAAAGGGGTGGGGGAAACCAGTAGTTTGCTTCGGTTCAGTAACTATCTTTCTGACAGCAGAAACCCTCTCTGAGTCTGAGCCTTCCTTTCAAGTTCTCCTTTCCCCACACGAGGGAGGCTCTCCTTGCTGCTTGCCAGAGTTAGAGCTTAAGTGAGAGCAGGCCGGCTGGGAGGCTCTGCATGGTAGGAGCCACTATCTGTCGAGTTCCTGATAAATCCAGCCAGAGATGCAAGAGTTCACTTGCTTTGAAAGTGCCCTGAACTAGGATGCAGCAAAAGAAAGCCAAGATTGATTCGAGGATTAGGCAAAAACTGGTTTTGAGAATGTAGTTGAGAATGTAGTTGCGTTCTAATAAGCTGGTTTGAAGATGTAACCTATTGCTCCAAGGCTGTCATTCTCAGCCAGCACGAATTTGTTCCCAGGGGTATCTGACGTGGTCTGGAGACATTTTGGTTGTCACAGCTGGAGGGAATGGCAGGCTTGGGGAAAGTACTGCTGGCCTCTGTGAGTAGAGGTGGGGCTCAGCTAATACCCCAGTGTGCAAGGTGGCCTCCATGACAGATGACTACGTGACCCAGAATGTTATCCTGGCCCTCGGGTAATGCAAACTGTAGGAAGTACCTTAGAACAAGGCAGACTAATTTTAAGTCCAGAGCCCATCGCCTAATAGCTGGTTGCCCTGGGCCTTCCATCACTCCTTCATAAAACAGGGATGCCGAAATTTATATCCCAGGGCTGTGGTTCAGACCAAAAGGCAGGCACATCTTTGGGGCTTAATAAATGCCAGTCTCATTCGCAAAACTGTCAGTAAATGAAGCCCTGTTCATACCTTCTTTCCGGCTCTCCTCTCTTTTTCCTTTCTTCCTCCGATAAACATATTATTGAACGGACACTCTGAGCAGAGTACTGAATGAATGGCTGGGCCTTTGGGGGCTGACATTCTGACGTCAGAGATAATTGGTGAGCTATCTGTTATTTTAGGAGTGTAACACAGGTGACCAAACAGGAGGGCAGGGATGAGAGACTCCGGGCAGGTGGCACCCAAATATACCATACGAATCAGACAGCTAGCAAAGGGCATGAAAAAGGAAGAGCAAAAGAGGTCCTGTTAGAAAACTCCTGCTTGCTTCCAAGTTGCAGATCCTGCTTTGAAACTGTTTCTTGTAGATCTCTATGCTAGGCATCTTTTAAAGGGAATATACCAAGAACACTTGGAAGTGTGGTCTTCAAGAGCAGTGACCAGTGAAGGTGACTCCAGATGGCTCAAGGAGCAACTGTTGGCAGATTATCACTTCTAGCCCACTAGAAATTGTATATCAGGATAGGCACCCTGGTTGATTCCTTTTCCAAACCCCCAGCTTCTGGCAGACAGACTATCACATAAAAGCTCAGTAGACACATGTTGATTTGTTGGTAGAAAACTGAGGCCCAGCACCCAAGTCTGTTACTTCCTAGCTGTGTTCTTGCTATGCCTTGTATCTAGATGTTCCCCCAAAGCCTCATGTGATCATAGGTGGAGCTTTTAGGAGGTGGCTGGATGTAGAGTGTGTGGTGTTGGGATTAACAATGTGGTGCTGGGATTGATTCATGGTGTGATGCTAGGATTAATGGTGCCCCAACCTGAGTGTGACTGCTACCCACACTAAGGGTGGTTAGCCTAGATAGAACATGGGGGACAGATAGAAGGCTGCTGTGGTCACTGCTTGTCACTTGGTGCTTCGTCACTACTTCACTACTTTGCTGCCTTCTGCCCACCATGAACTGTTTCTCTTCTGTGATACCCCTTTTCCCTGCTATCCTGTCTCGGAGCCAGCCAACTATGAACTGAAACTTCTACAAACTGTGAGCTAAGCTAAACCTGTCCTCTTTTAACTTTGGGTGTGGGCTTTTCTGTCTTAGAAACCAGAAAAGTAGCTAAGATAGTGACTTTAGAAAAGTCCCTTACCCTCTCTGAGTTTTAATCTCCTCCTTAAGAGTGTGGGAGAGTCTATTCCCAAGGCTGCTGAGAGTAGGTTCATGTCCTGTAAAGAATTGTTTTCAAGATCTGGGAGTAAAAATATTTACATGGATTTATCTTCAAGCTCCAGACCCCTTCTAGACTGTTGGCTTATTTCAGTGTCTTCAGAGAGTTAGCACAAATATATGTGAGCATATAAGTGAAGTCAATGGTATAGTATCACTTGTCCTGTTGTTATTATTAGAGGAAGAGGAAGAAAAAGGAAGGAACACATCAGAGAGTTCAGCAGGATAGACTGGAGCATAGAGCATTCTTGAAGGATTCTTGCAACTGCACTTCTCATGAGCATCTAATAAACTCCTGTGATTATACCTTGTTCCCTAGAAGTCTCTTACTTGGGCTAATTTAGAAAAGTTCTGACCATTAGCCCTGGAAATGTCTTGAGAGATTACTTAATTCTAGTATGACTACAGGTTTCCTTTTCACTATCAACTCTGATCACACTGCCTGGACCAGTGTGCTGAGAAGGACCCTGCAGCTTTACTCAGATCCAGGGGACAAATAGTGTGACAATCGATTAGCAATGTCTGCCCCGGGACTGTGTGGCATAGTGGTGGAAATGTATGTGTGTTGAGTATTTCCTGACCCTCCTCTAGACCAATACCTTCCTTACGATGATGGTAAAGGATCAGGGTTCAGTTACCTGAGCAAGTATGATCTAGGTCTAGAGGATAAGTCTAGTCAACATCTAGTCTATTAAATTTTTATTTCACCAGAAAATTTTCTTTTAGAAAGCATTTTTTCTCATCTGATGAAGCTGCTTGTTACCTGGTTCTGTGGCAGAGTGAAGTGTCAAGAGCATGTGTGCCACAGCTGGTCTCCCTGGTTCAAATCAGTTCATGGATGACAAGCTATATAACCTTGAACAAGTTACTTCTGAACTTCAATGTTCTCATGTGTAAAATGGAGATAGCAACGATAACAGCTACTCCTTTGTGGACCCCTGGAGAGATGAAAGGAATTAAACCGCTACTAGCACATAAGAACACTTTATAAGTGTTTACCATCACCTTTTATTTCATGCCTTACTTTGGTTAGAGTCTTCAAGGACTGAAACACAGTGGGGAGAAGCTACCTGTTTCTCTGAGTTTCAAGCCTGCTGAATCGCTGACACTGGGGCCCAGCTGTGCTCACTGTGGCTGCCCGGGTCCGACTGTCTGCACAAACTAGGAAGCACATAAAAAATGGAGACACTTAGATGGATCTCAAATGACATCATTTGAAATCCTGAACCCAGGCACACCTTGAATAGGAGTCCAAACCTAGATTTTGAAGTTCTTTTATTGCCATTTCCAAGCCAATTTGAATGACGCTCCTGGCGCTCAGCATTAATCATGTGTTCCAGAATGGCAGAGAAGGACGTGGGGGAAGCTGAGCAGTACAGTCCACAGGAAGGACTGGCTCACAGGACTGACTTTCCATAGGAGGCATTTGCTGGGGAAGGCTCCTGAGGGCTAAGAAGTGTTTCTGAGCCCAGAGAGGCTCGCTGAGCTTTCTGACAACGCCAAGCCCTGCCAAGCCTGCACACATGACAAAACAGGATGCTCTCTGCTGAGCCAGTCCCTTCTGATGCTAAAAGATCCGCAGGGCTGCCCATACCCTAAGAACTAGGCCTTCCATGTCCCCCTACTTGCCACCTGATTTCAGACTCCTGTGCCATATTTGGGGCCATTTACTTCCCTAGTTTAATAAGGGGCAAGTAAGACAGAGGCTTGCTTGGTTAAGTAGGGACCACCCTTGTGGGAAAATTCAGGGGTGCCTGAAACAGCTCTTTTCTATCCAAGAAGCAACCTGGTATTGACCCTGAGTGTCCTGTGTCAGATCAACATATCAGTCTCATTCCGGCTCAGCTTCTATTTCACACATCCTAGATTTACTTGAGATAGTTGGGAGAGTTCCAGCAATGGCCAATATGTTCATAGGATAAAGAGACGGTATGTTATCTAAAGATGCTTTAGTGAGTGAAGGGGCTACTATCAATTACTCCAGGAAGCTGGGGTGAACCAGGGCCATGTTAAGATGTGGGCCAAGTTTACCAGTCATCAGGGAGCAAGGTCTTCTCTCCAGAATGGGACTGTATTACACGCTGGAGATTTGATCTGATCCAGCCAATTGTTCATGTTCAGAAAAAATTCATTCTGTTTCTCCCACCATAATTACCATCTCATGATGACGTGACAGCGTAGGTTGGTTAAAGGACTAGTTTTCGATGTGGAGTTCGAATACCAGCTCAACTACAAACGACTGTGTCACTTTGAACAGACTGCTGATCTGTGTCTTAATTTTCCCACCTGTAAAGCTGAGCTGAGAAGAATAGCTTTATTGTTGGTTTGTTCCAGTGATTAAATTATAATGTTGGGTAAGTGACCGCTATGTGGCTAATGCATATTGTTTTTAATTATGTATTTTTTCATTAGTACATGTGTGCTGTACATAATGATTGCATTTATCATGGGCAATTTGTACAAGTACATAACACATACGAATTCTGACACTTAACCCCTCTTTGTGGTAGCAGGGGTTGAAGCCGGGGAGAACTGAGCTACACTCCCAGCTCTTTCCAGTTTTTTTTTTTTTTTTTAATCTTAAGACAAGAGTCTCACTGGATTGCTTAGGCCAGCCTTTAACTCCTGCCTTAGGCTCCTGCGTCCCTGGGACTATAGGTGTGGGTCACAGTGCTCAGCGTAAATAACCCTGGATTGTGCATTGAGAGCTCTGGAGCCAATTTGCTGAACAGCCCATTTATTTGCATGGGGAGCATATTCTTCAGGTTCATTGATAACAGTTATTACTTTGCACTATCAGGACTTCAGGCCTGCTCCTCTTTTCAGACCTGAGACAGGCGAGATAACTTTCAGGTTGGCTCTTGCATACAGATTGTATTTAAACCATTCAGATGACAAACACATTGTGTAGTTCCTGTAGCACAGTGTTTTTGCCCAATGCTTGAGATGTGGCAGGAAATTAGAGGAAACAGGTCCTGGCCTCTTATGGATAGAATGATAAATAAAAGGTAGGAAAAAAGCAAAAAGCAGCACTACTGCTCAGCCACAGGACAGTCATGATTAAACAGGAGCCGCCGACAAGGGTGGCGAGTTTACTCGACCATGGAGGATGTGGGCTCCCGCTCTGGGGACTTCAGAACTGTGGCATGGAGCTCCTCGGGTCACATCCGCCCTCCAAGCCGATGCTGATTTTGTGTGACCACAGCACACAGCCTCTCAGCTTTGCAGCGAAGCCCCGGGGCACGGTGCTCTGACCAGTGCTGTGGCTACTATTCTTAGTCACTGGCAATTTAGTGATTATGCTCATCCCCCTCGTCCATTTTTAAAACACATGACTGTGAGTCAAAGCCAGGCAGAACAGGCATGTTAGGAAGTTGGGGCACCAACCCAGCAGTTAAACTCCGGGGTCACACTGGGGCATTAGGAATCCTTTTGTTTACATACCGACCAGTTTAATTTGGTATGAAATGAGCTGACTCAGGCCTCTAATGCTAAAAGGGTCACCTAACTGCAGTGAAATATGCAGACCGAATACAAAATTCTGGAGAGTCCCAAAGAGGAATATGGGGCTCTGAGCCTCCACGACTCTGGGATGAGGGAGATTTGAGGAAGAACTCTCACAGTGTGAACGTCACCATCTTCCTG
>PVJO010026103.1:0-21630 GCA_004026905.1 Hystrix cristata
CTTCGCTATCTCTTCCTCTACCTATTAATCAAATTGTTTTTGTCGGTCCTGGGGATTGAACACAGGCTATGAAAGCACTCTACCATTGAGTGATACCCCAGCCCTTTTAATTGAAATTATTTTAAAGTTTTTGTCTGCTGTTTCCAGTAACCATATTTTTGTACCACTTTTCACTGTTTCTCTGTACTCTTGACTTTAGTAGTTTTGTATAAAAATTAGAAAGTTTCTAAATGATTTATCCAATTTCAAAGGGGAGTGTATTAGTTACTTTTCTAGAGTCAGTGGTTTGCAAAAGAGCAGATTTAATACAGGACAATTACAAGTTACAACATTCACACATGCAAGCCAAATGCAGGAAGAGTGCAGAATGTCTGTTTATACACTGGAGATCTGAAGGATTCAATCAAGGGCTGGGAGCCCATGATATCGTCTCGTGTACATCCATGTCTGCACTAAATGGCTGAAGAAATCTATACTGGAACCAGGATACGATGCTCGCAGTGGAGACGAAGACCAGAGCTCCCCGAAGTGAACAGCAGCCATCCTCAACGACAGCAAGGCCCTCTGAACTCCTCTTGCGACTAGAACAGCCGATTTCCCTTCAGGGAAACTGGCTGCAACAGAGCTTCTCCTGGGAAACAGCTGCTTACTATCTTCTGCTCCCCTTCTCCTTTATGTTGTGGTCAGCAGTAATCTTCAGGTAAATCTCATGCCCAGAACCAAGATAACTCAGTTCAGCTGGGCGTTCCTGTGCAAATTGACCTTATCAGTCCACCCCAAGGAGTCAGCATTTTGTTAGGTAGTCACAATGGGGAGGTGGCCAGTCATTGTTATCCAGTCAGTGACTAAGTTGTGTCCCGTGTTGTTAGACTTCATTTCCCTTCTGGGGACGGTATCTAATTCCTCCCACTAGGATATTCACAGATTCCAAATCAAAGCTAATGTCTTATGTGTAAAGTCAGTCCTCTAACAACTGCTCCTCTCTTTATTTCTCATGGAGTGAATCTTGGCTCCTCATATTTCTAATTTTGTCTTTCCACATCCATCTCTCCTAGGACCACAAAATATTCTGTGCTAGATTCTTTATCTATCAGCAGTGGTTCTCTGCTCAAACAAAGCCCATATTCTCAGCCTCTGGCCATAGTTCCAGATTGCCAAGGACCTCTTCTCTCTGTCCCACAGGGAGAAAAGCAGCCTTACCAGTCAGCTTACCTATTCCTGTTATATTTCCTCCTGGAAAATTGAAGCCCTGTCATGACTTCCTTGGAAGCTTCCTGCTATCTTGAGTCTCCCCAAAGTCTCATGTGTTAGAGACTTGGTCCCCCAGCTTGGTGCTATTGGAAGCTAGTGGTACTGTCTAGTTCAAAGTCTTCAGGTCATTGGGGCATGCCCTGGAAGAGAACAATAGAATCCTACCCTTTGATTTTCAGCCAGAAGGTGTGTCATTTAGCTCTGCCACATACACCATGATGTGCTGTGCCTCACCAGAGGACCAAAAGCAATGTGTCCAGCCACTCATGCACTGCAACCTCCAAAAGCATGAGCCAGAACAACCCTTTTCTTTTCATAAAGTGAGTCTCCCAGGTATTTGTTAAAGTAATGAAAACCCAAGTAATGAATTTTCCAAAGGTTTTTATCTGATGTTTTTCCTTTTATATGGCTTCTCTAGTTGTTTTTGGCAGTAATGTTGGTCCATCATAATTATTCTCAGGTTTTTATTTGAAATGAATTGGTATCTGATTACCATATTACTCATTTTCTTGTCAATGAGACAAAATACCTGACACCTGTAACTCAAAGGAAGAGAGGTTTATTTTAGCTTATTTTTTTCAGAGGGTTCAGTCCAAGTGAGAAACAGCATGGTGGAGGAAGGCTGCTCACCCTACGGCAGCTGGGAAGCAGAGCAGAGGCACAGAGCCAGAGAGGAAGGGGCCAGGAGCATACACATTACAAGGTCACACTTCCATGCCCTGCCCAGGGAGAAGCAGAAGTGTGCTTTTCTAATACCCTGGGTGATTTTTTAACCTGATCAAGTGGACTTATCACGATTAATGGTCACAATTACAAACATAAGATGGACAGGGACCCAGCATAACTACATGATAAAACTGGAGTTAGTAGCCTCACCCTCATATTCCCAGGCAGTACAACTGACTGTAAGCCCAGTGGATTTTCAAAAAGTGTTGTTATAAAAAGAGGCCGGATTCTACTAAGGAGTTAATTATGTACCATTAAGCATTGAACAGTTTGTCTGTTTTCTTTTTGAGATAGATTTTAGCAACAGTGAAAGTCAATGATTCAAATAACCTGTGGATTTGAGTGCTTGGTAACTAATGAGTAATTGGTAAAACTTTTATCTCTCTTAGAATTGATATGTACAAACACAGACACGCATACACTTGTACATATAAAAACAAGATTATTTTCTGAATAAAAGCATTCTATGATTGATGAAGTATCCTAACTTGCAAAATCAATAATGATATGGAGATAAAAATGTGAGAAGTCTGAACTGTTTCTCTTCTTAGAAGCAACTTTTATTTTTCACTCACTCTGAAAAACAACTGATACAGATTAATTTCTTGTCATATCTACATAATAAAGTAATAAGCTAATAGTATATTGATCTCTTTATTTATGGATATATGATGAAACTCTAAATAAATCTCTAAACCAATTCATGGAAGTATAGTTAAATCAGATCATAACTAAAGTATATTGTTAGATACATGTGTTAAGGATTAACTATGCTTCCCTTGACTGGCCTAGGATTTTTTGCTAAGTCTGCCTTATGATAAATAGGCACTCAGTGTAAACTGCCTTATGATAAATAGGCACTGTGTAAACAGTACTATTTTAAGTGATTACCTATTAAAGAAAACATGTCAGAAGCCATTGACTTTCTAGGATGCAACTATTGGAAGTTGGAGAGTGGGTTCTATTCCCACCTTTGATTCACTGTATCTCAAAGTATGTGTGGAAGTTCATTGAACCCAGGTGGGAGGGACAAGTTTTTTAGACATTGCTGCCTCAGGTCTGAGACTGACCCTGTGGGGTTCCCACAAACATCACAGGCCTCTCAAGTGCTTTCTTTCCTCTTCCTGCTTTGCTTCTGAGCTGGCTCTGGCCTGGCAAACTTTGCCACGGGATGTGATGCAGGTGTGGTGACTCTTACCCATCTCAAGCTCGTGCTGGATGTCTCCCACTTTCTTCTGTGTGACTTCACTGCCCCTGTCCAAGTCCATGCAGCCTGGAAATGGGAGCAGATGATCCCACTCAGGAGCCCCTCAATGAGAAGGATGGGTGACAGCTCTGCCCGGCATTCTGTATCTCCTCAGAGGTACAGGTGGGATGGAACTTTGGCTGGTTGTGGTGGTGAACTGAGTCTGTATACTGTATTGGCTTTTACTCTTTCCTGACCTCACTTAACCCAGCTCCACATTCTTACTCCCTGCCATGGTCTTACATGATTATCACAAAGTTTCTTAGTTCAAATTCTGCTTTTGAAGGAGACTCAGCCCAAGATATATGGTAATGTAGCTTTTATTTTTCTGGAGGAAAATAATTTTGAAAAAGCATCAGTCCTATAGCTATAAACCACATCTCCTTACAACAATAAGGGAAAACTAAAACAATGTGTTTCTCAGATATATTTTAGTTACAAATCAATCATCTTCCAGGTCACCAACCGAAGTGTTTAAGTAATTTTTTAATAATTACGAGGTCATCTGTTGACTTAATGATTAATTTCCCTCCTCCCTTCTTTCTTTTACACTCTCCTTTAATTAATATTTATTAGGAATCCACCCTGTGCCTGACACTCAGCTAGGTCTTGGTGATATAATGATGAATAAAAATGTAGCAGGATTCCTGCTAACTTGTAACTTTTATTTCTGTGGGAGCAATTAATCACATGATCCAATGTACACAAGCAGTGAGGGAAAGGTGCCCACTAATGGGAAAGTCTGTTAGAAGGAGTCTGACTTATTGACAGAGGT
Organism: Hystrix cristata; assembly: GCA_004026905.1. Taxonomy (NCBI): domain Eukaryota; kingdom Metazoa; phylum Chordata; class Mammalia; order Rodentia; family Hystricidae; genus Hystrix; species Hystrix cristata. The sequence continues at coordinate 3,999 of PVJO010026103.1, forward strand.
TTGGGCAAGTCTCCTTGAGGAAGTGACATTGAGCTGACATCTGAAGTGAAAACAGGTGGAGTAATTACATGATGAGGGTAAGTAGAAGTTTCCTAACAGAGGGAAAAATGGAGTGTGATCAGTACACTGTTGTTGAGGAAATCTGGAAATTATGAAGGACTTGTGGACAATCAGGGGCAGTGTGATATCAGTTAAGGAGATGTGCCACACATAAGGGACTGTCACAACATGTTTGGCTTAATATAAATTAAGTGTGTGTGCCTGTGGGGGGAGGATGTCATTAAAGAAAGTTCCAACATATAAATAAGATTATGTGTTAACAGAAAAGAAATGTATGAAATATATGGGAAAAATAGTATATAAAATACACAGATTTATAAGTATTGAGTTTTGGACATTTGAAAAAATGATATTTGTAGTGATTGATCATTTCATTAGTGAATTTCTAAAGAATATAAAGTTGAAAGTAAAGAGATACTTATTTTTCAGTTTATCCTAACTTGTGATGATGATATTCTCTGAAAGGGTTGTAAAATTCTGTACGTTTTAACCATTTCCCATTTGTTCAGTGAATACTTGCAAGTGGCACTTGTGGCTGCAGCATTTACCTTGAGATAACAGTGCTATCGTTACTTTCAAAGTTTGCTGTGAGATATCTCACCTTTATTATGATTTTTGCATCACTCTAGTGTATTGATAGCCTTCGGAAAAAAGACATCATTCTATTTATAGCATCCTGTTTTTCATAATGATTGTTCCCTTTACAAAATATAGTAATTCTTAATCACTGAAAATATCAAATCTCAGATCTGGAGAGAAATTCGATGTTTTTATGTGGAATGTGTTGTTCTGCTTCGTGTTGTTCCATGCTTTGAAACATACCACATGCAAAAAATTATTAAATATTCATCATATACATTACTGTTACAGTAGGATTAAAGAAATAACTCCAGGAACACCATTTATATTACATTGCGTATTATTATATATTACATTTTTATATTGTATTTATATTTTATATCCACTTGAAAGGCAATAGGGTTTGCTTCAGCCTCAAAGAGTGTGTTTAACTCAAACGTTAAATGAACACTGGCAATGAGCTGCACTTTTCTTCCAAAAGGGAAATTTAAGTAGATTAAATTATGAAGTTATGAAACCTACTTTACTAGCTAACAATTTTTAAGGAGGCAGTATTGTGTGTGTATTTTTTCTTTTAAAAGTATTTCAATGTAAATTTTATTTGAGATTGATCTTAATACCTTAGCTCAGAAAGCTCTCACAGATGTTGCTGAAGCATCATGCAGAGCCCTGTTTAATCATTCAGTCCTGAATCAGTTCTTGCATTTAGGTTTTAATAAGGTTAAATTGCCTATATACTCACACAAGTTTTGATTCTTGTTTTTAAAATTTCTCCCAAACTGGAAATTCAGTTAATTAGAGACAAATAATTTCTCACTTAGATCTAAATTTCCTTTGGTATTTCTTATCCATTTTTACTCTCATAGAACACAGTTATATCCAGGATCAGTGTGAAATGGCTCTTTAATAATCAGTGTAATACACACAATAGCTCTCGCTATCTGCCTTCTCTTTTTAATGAGATAACATGGCTTATTTATAGATTACTTTTAAAGTTAACCTTTTGGGAAATCTTTAAGCCTTGTGAGCATGTCTTATTTTGAAAATGTTTAATAAATAAGAGGACAAACAAGTATGTGTTTAGAACTACCAAATGGAATAAAGATTCTGTGCCATGAAAATGTCAGACAATTAAAGAAAAGTGAGAGAATGAATTTGACAGACTACAATATTAAGATACTGAGTGACAAGTATAAAGGTCAAGTCTGAGACTTACTGATTTGTTCTTTATGACATATGTGATAAAGAAAATGAATCTAAAAAAGAAGTGATAATAGATGCTATTATGATGGGCTTTTGTTATGAGAGTGAACTATAGTTGTCAATTTGCTGAAATTATTTAAAAATATGCAAAATGTGTTAAAAATTTTCATCACACATGACTCTGTAATGCTCTAAAGGAAGTATTTATTTTCATAGTAAAAATATAAATAAATATATCTTTAATTGAAATGTTTTAAAATTTCCATGTTAACTTCTGAATAGTTTCTTACGAGTGTTTTCTTAAAAATTTTTATCTCTATATACATGGTATACATGTTAAGTCAACCTAAAAGGCAAATTGAAGCAAACCAAAGTGAGAACCAAGGGTTTATTTAAGCAGAAGTGAGGACGGCCATCCAGAAATCATGAATTCTAGGTGCCTAGAATAAGTGTTTGGAAATGGCATTGGATGGGTCTAATTTTATAAAGAACAAAATGGAGATGACAGAAAACCATTTGTCACAATTGTATTGGTCAACGAGAATAGTATACATTGCTGGTAGGTTATTGGTCAGTAGTCTGATACATTCTAAATAAGAATTGCAATAAGCAGGAGTTGGGGATTTAGCTCAGTAGTTAGAGTGCTTGTCTTGCAAGCACAAGGCCCTGAGTTTGATCCCCAGCACAAACAAAACAAAACAAAACAAAACAAAACAAAACACCAAAAACAAAACCAGAAAGAATTTCAATAAGCAGGGGCAGGGTTCCCAGCACCTTGGGAGGCTTAGGCAGGAGGATTGGAACTTCCAGTGGAGTCTGAGCAAGTTAGCGACTTAGTGATACATTGTCTGAAAATTAAAATATATATATATATATATATATATATAAATAATGGGCTGAGGAGGTAGTTCAGTGCGAATCCCTGGACTTAATCTCTAGTACTACTAAAAAGTTGCAATAAGTAGAAACAAGGCATTTTCCAAGTGATTTGTTACTCTAATGGTGTTAGTATATCTACAAGTAACTAAATTGAGAAAGTTAAAGGTTATAATTAACCAGATTATGAAATTTTGGAACCTAGGCAGATATGAGTGCTATCCCACAATTCAGGTCTGCCAGACCTGATAAGAACTTGCAGACTTTCCTTCTTTATTTGTTTTCAATAAAAATTATACAGAGATATAGAAAAAATGATGTGAAAGCGATCTGCTGTGGTAGGTTATACTCTAAGGGGAAATATCAAATATGAAACTTTCTTTGAAAAACTTGCCTAAGAGAGAATATGTGCTAACAGAATTGTTTTAAAGAAATTGTTAAGCATCCTCATTGACTTAGCCTAATAAATATCAGAACAATTACGTGTTGCCAAGTTTTACTTTTTACATGAAGAGGAAAGAATAATCAACATCTCTTCCCCCTTCCCTTCTCATAGGGTAACAGTCCTGTATACTATGGACTGTGAACTCAGTCCCAAGTGGTCCTGTTCAGTTACTTAGTGGTTGCGGGCATGAGATGGATGATGTCAAAGTCACCACCTGGGAAGGACCCTGTGTTAAAGACAGAATGTTTTTACCTTGTTTCTTGCTTCATGCCTGAAATATTTTCGTAGTTTACTTAGGGAAATTTTTGTTATATAAAGCAGCTCTGAAAAGCAATTTTAACAGGAAGATTTGATTTCCATATTAGGAGAATGGAGACAACCAGCAGTTAGAAAAAATTCAGATTTTAAACTATAGTGAATCCTGCTGAAATCCCCAATGGTAGGTGACCTTGGTTAAGTTGCTTAATCTGTTTGTTGGTTTCCTTATTCGCAAAAATGTGCCTAACAGTACTTTCCCACTAGGATGGATGCTAGAGGGATTAAAGATAGAAAGTAAATTTCTTGATAAATAGTAAACATTTAATGGCAGTTCATACCATTGTGAAAACTAAATAATTGCACTAAACTACCAAATATGGTTTCATGTTTTTAAGGTATATCCTATAAATTTCAAACTTGGAGTTGTCTTGGTACTTTTTAGGCATAAATGAAATTTGACGATTTAGTTGTGGGAGCAAATAAAGGGGTTTGACAACTACCATTATTGGAGGGTGCTAGGAATGGCTGACATCACTTTGTAGTGGTTCCCACGTTTTTCTCTTCCCATGTTTCCCATATTTTCCTTTTCTCTTCCTTTTTTCCTTTCTTCTTTCCTTCTTTCCTTCCTTCTTTTCTCTTTTCTATTGCTTTTTTTCACTGTTGGAGATAGAGCCCAGAACCTCATACACGGGGGCAAGAACTCTACAACTGAACTACCCCTTCAGCCCTAAATTTTCAACAATGAGAACCTATCACTTTAATAATGTTAATATGAAGGAAATATTATTTAAATATAAGTTAATTGTATAATTATTAGTGTGTAAATCATGCATAAGATCATTCCATCCTATATTCAAGGTGTTTTTACTACACTGCAGTGAGATAATAAATAAAATGCAAAATAGAGTAACGAAAGTAAAGTTTTCAGTGTTTCAAAACTGTAAAACTATAATGTAAAATATTCTCATTATAAAAAATGAAAATTATAGATGTGTAACTGAAAAGTGAATGTTCTACTTTAATTCTCTCCTAACTCAAAAATTACTTCCTAAGATTATCCAAAATATAGATATTTTATGGGTATATATTTGTGCTTAAATATATTATAATTAAAAATTTTAATAAATATGAATTATCTTTTTGCAGTATTGGTCAGATATCTTTTCCTGCCAATATAGTCCATCAACTATGGTATTATATTTCAGTAATGTTACTTTTAGAAAAACTCTTCATTTGTAGGCACAAAGACATTTTTTTTGCAATGTCATTTGTATTACTTTGAAAGTTCCAAATAATCATTAGTGATTTTTATGCCATTCAATGCTATTCAGAAGTTAAAATTAATGAACTAATTTATGTGTCAACATAGATCAGTATTTAAAATATAATTTGAGTAAAAAAATTTTAGGATAATTGTGATGTATAAATGATAGATCACTTTTACAAGCTTTGTAAGCCAAGAATAATTCTCTATATTGGTTGTGGATGCTTAACTATGTAGTAAGATTATGAAAATGTGTAGTGGTGTTCAGAAAACAGTTTCTATCTTTACCAGGTCTTAAAAAATTTGTCTTTAGAAATATGTGGTGTTGCTTTCCATTAATGACTGTGCCAATTTACATGTTTATCAGCAGTGTCTGAAGTATTAATAAAATTACAATCTTTTCTATACATGTTTTTAACTATCTTACTGATGTCTTAAATTCTTTTCCTTCATTTGTGCTGCTGAGAAATTTTTCGTGTGTATAAAAACTTCTCTTTACATTTAAGTTTTCTCTTGCAAAATCTTTTAAATATTTTGTTCTTTTTTTTCCTCTCAGCTTGGATATTTAACATTTTGTGTACACTTTCATTACTGTTTATCATTTATATGCATTAAAATTGTTTTCTTCCATACTATCCCTATTAAGAATTTGTCACAATGTTTTTATTGTAGAGAACTCTTGAAATTTTATTACTCAATTTTATTATTCTTTTTCTTTATAAATGTAGTATTTTTTATTTGAGTAACCTTTTCTTGCTTAGAGATCATAAAGATATTCACCTTGCTTCCAACTAAAGCTTTAACTATCTTTCATATTAAGGTCTGTGACCCACTGGAATTTATTTTTTAATAGTTTCTGGAATAGAGATCGACCCTCCCTTTCCCATCTTCCAGATGCATAGCTAATTGTCCTAGTTTAATTTTCCCCCTTGATTTATAAGACTAACTCTGGCATATCTAAATGCTGTATATTTACATCTGTTCTTGATTCTCAGTTTTGTTCCATTGGTTTATATTTCTAACTTTGCACCAGTTCAGTATTTAATTCTTTGAACGTTACAAGCAGTCTTTATATCTGTTAGAATGGACTTCACTCCTCATTCTTATTCTTCAAAATTGCCTTGACTGTTCTTGGGAACTTTCCCATATTACTTGGGAGTCTGCTTGTTAAATTCCATAAAGCATTCTATGTGATGGATGTTCTTTGGTTGCTTCTTTGGACCCATTCTCCACAATGCTGCATACCCTAGGCTTCTGTGGCTTCTGGTTTCTGGTTGAATTTAGCTAATGAGAGTTACTGGGAGATTGGAGGGTGGGAGGCAATGGTAAGGGAATTCATTTTCTGGATCCCTTCTTGGCCTCTTCACAGCTGTGGTAGTAGTGGATACATGCAGCTATGGGCACAGCATTTTTATTTCAAGTTTCCAGTTCTGTCTTGATTTCTTTTTTTTTTTTAATTTTTTTATTATTTTTACCAAGAACCTGTATTGGTACATTGTATACATAATGATCATAATCAACATGGTAATTTTGTACCTGTACAGGATACATCTTGGTCTGTCTTGATTTCTGTAGTCGCGTTCCTCTTCTTTCCCATAAGGCCTGGGAGGTAGTGGTGGCTGTAGTAGAGGTGGTAGCAGTAATGGTGTCCTTCTGTTAACCATGACACATCTCTATAGTTTGTGGCTTTGGGGTGACGTCTCTTTCTTTCAAGGCTTCCGACTTTCACTGCTGTTGGAATTGGAAGTGTGTTGGTCTTATAGTTTAATTTGGGAGCACTGTCATTTTTATAATAGAACCTTTTAATCCACATTCTCCACTTATCTAGCTCTCTTTTTTGTGCTTTAATGGTGTTATAAATTTTTTTCTATGAAGATTTCGCTTAGCTGTTTTGAGATTTATTCCCAGGATTATTATTGTTTTTGTTGTGATTATAAATTAGAACTTTTAAAAAAAGTCCTTTAAATATTTGCTGCAGATGCATATTGATTTTTACATGTTGATTTTCCATCTAGCAACCTTGATAACTTCTAATAGTTTTTTGATGCTCTGTTGTATAGAAGAGATAATCATATTGTCTGTAGAAAATAAAAATAATTACTAATACTTACCAAGATCTCATTTTTTGGAAAAATGTACTTTAATAGATTAGCTCATTTAATCTTCAATTCAATTTTGTGATAAAGCTACTATTATTGTCATACCTACACCCCATTTTATAAGAAAGGAGTTCCTAGAGGTTCAGAGATTATAAGTAATTAAACAAAGAAGATGCAGGAAATGCAGGATATAAGCAGTTATCATCCCCATTTTCTATGTGAAGAAAGCCTAAACACAGAAATATTAATGTGACTAAAGCTACACAGCTAGTAAGTGGTTGGACCACTGGGCTAGAATTTGAACTCATGCGCTCATGCACTCTTGGAACACAGTTGACTATTTTTGAGCCTTTCACGTCTTTCTTCAATCCTTTTGTTTTAGCTTACTCTTTATGGCTTTAGTAAATTAGAGGAAATGCCTATGCAAGATTACAGTGAAGAGATTGGTGTGGATGCAGAAGAATCACCCAAATTCTCCATCAAGGAGGGACTTGCTTCCTAGTTGAGGGCACCAAAGTCGGCAGCCAGCCTCCTTTGCCAACCTGTTCAATGTCCTCCTCAGGTGCGGAGAGCCATGAGGACCCAGGTCACACCCTGCCTGGAGGAGACACCTTCATTCAGGGAGAGGTAGTTGGTCTAAATGTCCAGCTACAGGATGACTCTAATATGCCCTTCTCAGCTCCTGCATGTTTTGCTGGCTTGTAGCATAGCCCAGCTTCTCTCTAGGGCAGAAGTACTGATCTTTAGTCAGTATTTTGCACCAAAACTCCTCACAGAATTTGTTGCCAATGAAAGCACCTTGCAGCATGTTGAAAATTGGTGTCGTGGTCTCTTCCTTGGTTTAAATACTTGTACTATTTCCCCCATTCCATTTAAAGATGTTTCTCTTTATTTATATGTGGACGCCATATTAGTTTTCTTATGAATTGATGTTGAAGTTTTACAAATACCATTTTTTGGCTTCTAATGTGTTCATGTGGTGAGTTTCCAAGATAAGCAGTCTTTGTACACTCAGCATAAACTCTTATCATTATGAATGGCCATTGCTGAATTTTGTTTTCAATGTGTCATTTAGAATCGTTGCTGTTGTATCTAGAAATGAAATCTCATTTCTTTTTTGTGTTATTCTTCTTAGGTTTGTTTTTAAGGTTATATGAGCCATAAAACTGAGTATGGAAGTTTACTTCTCCCTCTCCCTCTTTTTTATGGGAGAGTTTATGATTAATATCTTCTGAATGTTCGGCAAAACTTGCTTCTAATGTTTTCTAGTATTAGTTCATTTTAAATTACTAATTTAAGTTACTTAATCATTTAAAGTCTCTTGATGTATTCTGCTTGTTTCCAAGTCATATTTTATGTTTTTATAGGAAATTATCTACTTTATTTTTCTATTATGGATATTAAAAAGTATTTGTACACAATGGAGCACAACTATGCTATAAAGAAAGATAAGATTTGTATCAATTGTAGGACAGTGGATGCAGTTTGAATCCCTAATGTTAAATGAAATAAATCAGACACACAAGCTAAAAAATTGTGTGTTTCTCTTAAATGATAAACCCAAAGTATAAATAAATCAAAGAGCAAAATAAAAGAGAGACAATAGGAAATAGGGAGATAGATCAACTGCAAGTGAGAAGAGGACTAAGAGATGGGAGAGAGAGAGGGGAGGTGTATTAGTTACTTTCCTAGAGTCAATGGTTTGCAAGAGAGCAGATTTAATACAAGACACTTACAAATTACAACATTCATACACAAGCCAAATGCAGGCCAAATACACTCACAGAACATCTACCTATGCACTGGAGACCCAAAAGATCCAGTCAAGGGCCAGGAGCAATGTCCCAAGTACATCATGTCTGCACTAGAGGGCTGAAGAACTCTAAACTGGAGCCAGGATATGATGCTCGCAGCAAAGATGAAGATCAGAGCTCCCGTGAAGTGAACAGCAGCCATCCTGGTGAGGGCAAGGCCCCAAGCTCCTTCTACGTGGAGAACAGCCAAGTTCCCTTCGGGAAGACCAGTCAAACAGAGCTTCTCCTGGGAAACAGCCAGCCCCTATCTTCTGTTCTGTTCTCTTTTATGTTGTCCTGGCAACAATCTTCAGGCAACAATCTTCACCCAGAACCACACCGACTCAGTCCAGCTGGGTGTTCCTGCTCAAGGTGACCACGATAATCAGTCCACCACATGAGCGTAAGGGGATATAAATAGAATTAAGATGTGTCATGTACAAGTACCAACTATCCATAGTGAATGTATTCATTATGTACTAATATTTTAAAAGAATAAATGTCCACAAGTTTTAGATATTATTCATTATTTCTTATAAAACACTCAATATAAGTCAGGTTATGTACATGTTCACCTACTACATCCTTTATTTGTGTATCACAGTCACAGTTAAATTTAAACTATATTTCTGGTGATAAATCCCTTTGGTGTTTACTGAAAGTGAAAAAACAAAGAATCAATCTTATAATTTTCCAAATACTTTGTCTACCTCTGAGTGTTAGAATGCACCCAAAACTTTAGAATTATGTTAATACTTTCAGGCCATTTAGGTAGGAATATATGATTAAAATAGTTAGCATCCATTTTTGTAAATGAAATTATAATGTGGATTGTATGGTCATTATATTACAGCATTATGTGTATAATTTCACAAACCCATTCCAATAGTTCATATAAATTAAAGCAAAGTTCTGCCTTAATAGGTTCTCTTTTACAATTATGTATGTTTAGAAGGAAAATCTCCAACAGGCATGCAGCATATTAATTTTGCTGTAATAAATTCTCATGGGAAAGGAGTCTTTTAGATATACTCAACTCCTCTTAAGAAAATAACTCCCTATTATACATATACCTCCCTGTAGTGAAATTTGGGCAAAACTCAGAGTCAAAATGTTTACAAAAATGAAAGAAAAATAATAGAGGCAGAATACAAGGATAAGGAGAAGTGAGATGGGAGAGGGAGAAATAGAGGGAGGGAGAAAGAAAGGGAAGGAAGGAGAGAGAGAGAGAGAGAGAGATTAGGTGCAGTTGTAGCAGATACTCAGTAATGTCTGTAATGAGCACTGAACTTCTTCATGGATTCACACTGATCTGATCCATATATACCAGCACGTGAGGGAATGGCAGCTGCTGTGACAGGAGGATGGTGTTTGATAAATGAACTAATTCAACTTTAACTTTGAATAATTGTAGACAAAAATAATAAAAATCATTTTAGTTAATCTGAAAGCTTTGTTATAAGGAAATACTTACTTTGAAATGCATGTATGGTACTTAGAACATAGCAGGATGAGAAGAGAGTTAGCTAATAAAATATTGAGGAGGAAGAGGATACCACTGGGATGAAAATGGCCATGATTTCACTATTTTCAGCCAGTATTTAACCGGTCCTTTAAGGTCCATTAAGACCAAACCCAACACATATTAGTGGGTTAATTTTATGAGCATTTGCTTAAGTTAACTAATTTGTTTTTAGTGTACATGGTTTACTATCAATTGTGGGTTCAGGTGTTCTCTACATATTATTTCTGTTCCTATAATATTTGGATTTAGAAAACCCTTTCTTGCATGAATGTAAATAGATACATAAAAATAACAGTTGAAATTGAAATTTTGGTGCCCACAGCAAGGAGAACAGTGCCAGGGACCATTACTGAAATGTTTCTCCAAGCACATCTGTGGACTACTTGCACAGAATCTTCTAGAACAGCTCTTAAAATGTAAAGCCCCATCACAGACCAACTGGGCGGGGCTGAGAAATCCACATTTAACCGACTCTGTGGGTGACACATATCCACACTGGACCGCAACTTCATAGAACTCTGTTGAAATAACACCTATTCCTTTTTGAGGATGCACTCATACATGATGGCATAGCAGGCGTTTTGGTTTATTTTAGTTTCCTTTATACCAATTTTCTTTCAAACCATTTTGAAGTGAAAAAATAATAGAGACATAAGAATCTACAAATAGCAGGAGTACCTGCTACAAATTCTTTGGGGACTGTGAATTCTCCTTCGCTCAAGAGGGGGTCAGATGCACGAGAAGACATCCTACTCTGAAAATATCACAAGGCAGCTACCTGCCAGGTAAACATATTGTAAAATCTGTAAATTTTTTTCCAGTGTATCAAACTGGAAGGTTTTATCTTGCGTATAAAGCTAGTGGGAAGAAACATAAGTGGTTCTGCTGGATCACAAAATCTTCATCATGATTCTCTTGGTAATGGTGGCACAGGGACAATTAAGGGGGTCAGATGGGGCACGAATGCTGTTATAATCACCCACCAACTGCCTGACATGTGGACTGTATGGAACAGTCCTGGGGCTTGTGCTCACACTGGCTACTGAAATATAACACTCTATAAAACAGTGTAATTTTTTAATTTAAAAAATCTGTATGTGTGATTCCCAGATTTTGGTGTGAATCACAGTCATCTCTAGGACAAAATCCCAGATTTCTGAGCCCTCCTCCCAGAAATTTTGACCATTTAAACGAGAATAAAAGTCTTTCATTTTTGTAGTGGTCCATGTCTAACAAGAGAGGTTGACTTACAGCTGGTAGATAAAATAGAGGCACATTTTTAAAAACAATAGATGTTACTGCAAATAACTTACTACAATAATAAAAATAATCAAGCTGCGCAAGATGTTTAGTTCATAAAATGACTAGTGCTTTCAAATTGTAGCACAGCAATAATGTGGATATTCTGTTGCCTTGATTAAGCTATAAATATAGAATATGTATATATATAGTATATATAGAATATGGATATGTAGAATTCCTTCTATATGTATATTTAGAATATAGACTATGCATTTCCATGATTTACATATGGAATATCAGGAGTAAGAACTGCAGGCAAATGTAATTGGACTTCATGAGCTTCAGAAAACATCTGTCTCTTCGTTACAGAGTAAGCAGCTGAGGCATCTGTCTTGGTGTGTGGGAGAAGGGCTGTCTTGATTGAAGCGTCTCACTTCAGATAGACCTGCTGAAGTTGTTCAGAGCTTTTCAGTGTAACAAACAGCAATGCTGAAAGCAGTGGCAAATGAAAGAAAGCACAAATTCGTTCCCAAACATCACTTCCTGAATAGAGCGCTCTCTCCCAGAACCACTACACACATGCAGTGACACACATCACTGGAGTTAATAGAATGCTTAAAGGCAGGATGTGAATGTCCGCATTCTCGGGACATTTTCTAACAGCTGGGTGCAAAGCAGCACAATTGCTTTCCTATTAAATACACCAATCCCTCCACAAATGTTCCCTCCAAATCCCCAGAAGAAAACAGACATCTTTGTTTTTGTAAATTAAGGTAGATTTTCTGGAGTAATACAAGAAACTTCTTAAATGGATTGAGATAGCAGAATATGTTCTATCATCCTTCAGATATTTTTAAAGAAAAATGCCATTGCTGTAAAGATCAATGCCAAAACCTAAGTAACCATTGGAGCTTACATTCACGTTTGTATTTTTATTTTTCCAAATATCCAGTTGTTCAATGGTCAGTATTATCCACAGCCTGAAAAAGCAGGTTCTTAAAATAACAAATAATACTCTATAGTATTTCCTGTTTCCTGAACTAACTTGAACTTGGTCCAATATTCAGAAATGATATTTCATTTGCTTGGAATGATATTAATTATATTGATTCAATTACAACGTGACTTACCAAGGTCGTAGGATTTTGTAGCAAGGCCCCTTCATGTCCTGGATCTTTGTTGACCTTGGAGGGCTGGGGCACTGACTGTCCTCTTAGCCCAGTTTCTTTTCTTTTTTGGTCTCCGAAACCTTTGTTGTTGGACACCCAGCAAGAGAAGGTAGGCTACATCTGATGGTATTGTGAAAGCAATTAATTCTATGACTTTGTCTAGATACTTAGCATCCCTGAAGAAGTCCAGCTTAGCTGTGTGAAGGAGCAAGGGGTGATGGTCGCTTTTGTTATTTCAGCAGGTGGTCAGGGGTGTGGTTAGAGGTACTCTCTAGAGGGTCTGTCTACAGGTCCTTGGTACACATCAGCCATTCTCATCTTTAAGTGGTATTTAGATGCATTCTCTTATCAAGTTTCTGGCCGATGCACCAATTAATGTTATATCTGGAGGTGGACTGTGAGCTGCTATAAATGTAGCTCCTGGCGTAGCTTTCCAGCTACGTAAAGAATTAAAGAAATCGAGTTTACACTAAGAGAAGACAATTTACTTAAAGATGGCAAAAAGGAGGAAAAGAGAGAAGATAGATAGCTACTCGACAAGTATGGAGCATTCAAAAGCAAAATACTCTGAAAATGTAATTTACTTTTGTAAAATTAATTTCGTTTATCCTGTTTAGTAAGGTTCGTTTTGAATGTGGTCTTTTTTTTTTTTTTTTGGTACTGGGGATCAAACTCAGGGCCTTCAGATTGCTAGGTGAGCACTCTAACCACTGAGCTAACTCCCCAGCCCTAGTAAGGTTCATTTTGAAATACGTGTTTTCTGTTTCTTATGTCTATTTTTTTCTTAAGTCGAGCCAAAGTTTCTTGTATCTTCTAATTCTTCTTCTGGTACAAAGGAAAATTCCTTGGAAGCTTCATATTCAAAGTTAGTTGACTAATGAGTTTCTTTAAACATCTGTGTCCCATGTCATTGGGAAATGACACTGGCTGTCTCAAGGTTTCCCTGTAAGATCTTGTCTATTTCTAGGGATTCCAAGAGGATCCGGGGTTTCTGGTACAGAACACAGCAGACTTCTCCAGTCCTGGGCTCAGTTCTGGACTAGATGTTTACCTGGCAGAGCAGCTGTGACTCTGAGGCTTTACAGTGCTTGGATGGTCTATCATAAGCTCAAAGCTATTGTGAGGGAGATTTTCTCACCTTCCTAGAGAGTTAATTCATATTTCACCTGTTAGGAGAAATAGTCACCATGTATAATTTCTGTAGTCCTTTTCTCCTCCTTGTGTTTCTCACCTTGCAAACTAGTACCTTTATGCTGAGGAGCTGTACCTCTGTGGGAGAATCTAAAACTCTCCTTGATGTTATGTTCCCTTCTAGAAAATGGGGATATTCCTTTTTCCTTCCAGGTTTTGGGGGAAAATATTTTTCAAAAGTTTGCTTTGTACAAACTCAATACCAAGCAGAAAATTTTACTTTGCTAATATAGGAGAAAATGTCAAGATTTTACAAATTGACATTTTGGTACTTATGATAACATAGGAGACCCATGTCTATTTTTTTTTTTTTTTTTTTTTTTTTTTTTTTTTTTTTTTTTTTTTTTTTTTTTTTTTTTTTTTTTTTTTTTTTGGTGCTGGGGATCGAACTCGGGTCCTTGTGCTTGCAAGGCAAGCACTTTAACCGCTGAGCTAAATCCCCAGCCAACCCATGTCCATTTTTACAAGGCCTCGGTCACTACAAGATTCTGATATCCTTTGCATTGAAAATTGATGAACCTATGCTCAACAGTATTGTTAAATGTACTCTACTACATCATACCTTTTTAAAAAAATTAGTATTTCCTACATATCCTACATGGGTGTGAGGCTGAGTATGTCTCTTCACTCCAAGATCTTTACCTCTTATTTTCCAGAAATGGTGAATGTTAATTTATTTGGCAAAAGGGTCTTTGCAGATATGATTAAATTAAGGATACTGAGTATGATATATGGGTTGGCCAACTTTGGAATCTTGTAAAAGAGAATCAGGAGGAATCGGACTCCAAGAAGTTTGATGGCAGAAACAGACAATAAAGTGATTTGCTTTGAAGATGGAGAAAGATTTGCCTTAAATGTGAAAGAAATATTTCCCCTTCTTTCTCCTTGTTTCTTCCTTCATACTATATTCTTTTGTAGGTAACTCTTTTGTGCCCATAAAGCATTTATTTAAGTGATTCTAATATATGTCTTAAAAAAATTATAGAGTATTTGAAGTCTTATAAAGACCTTTACTCTGTAAAACTGTATTAATTCTAATAGCATCCTCATAAAAGGACATGAAAAGTATCATGAACAAATACTGGAACATGAGTATTATGCTATAAAAATGATATATAGGAGATACTAACCCCCCCAAATTCTTACATTAATATTGATAATTTTAAATGGTATTGTTAATGGAAAAATACTTCAGAATTGGGCTATGTTGAATTGATGATGATTTGATGTAATAAACTTTCTGATTTAACAATATCACTAGGGATCAGAGGAATGAAAATGCTGAGGTGATGTATTTATATTGCTCTTAGGAGTTGGAGCAGAATATATTCTTAGAGTTCATCGTTTGTCTAACATTTCAAGTAGAATTAATTTTCAGGTCACTATTGTTTAGAGGACCCTTTACGTACTATGAAGTCAAATGTTAGCTTGTAAGCGCTAGTGTTCGTGGGGTGGTGTGGGGATGGCCGAGGGGTTTGGGGGGATAAGGGAAGTAGAAGTATTTTGGTAAGTGACAGTGGATAGCCAGAATTATTTCAGTAGATCCAGCAGGGAGTGGGGCTTTCTTTTTCTCCCTCATCATGATTCGCTTTGTAGCAGAGTAAAACCTCCCAGAGAGAAGATAATCCTTGCTTATATGAAAGCTTGTTTAACCTTAGAACCTTGTTGACCTTAATTTCTTCCTAGAATATAAGACCCTTCAAGTCACAGATCTTAGACAAGCTCTTGTTCCCGTGATATTCCTAGTACAGGGAAGGAAGAGTGCATGGAATTTGCAATATAGTAGTGTTTCAATAAAAGAAAAAAATGAATGTATAAGTGAACTTACCAGACATTCCCTGTTGTGGTCACATATGACTGCAGACCACCAGATCATATTTTTAGGTAAGAATTATGTCCCCTTTTCCCTTTCATTTGTTTCATAATGCTTATTTGTTTTTGTTATTAATTCTTTCTCTGCTCATAGCTTTATTTCTATTTAGAAATGATATTGATATTAACCCTCCATGAAGGTTAGAGCTCCCAATACTGGGCTCTAAGGCTTCTCTGAAAGAGGATCAGTATACAGTATTCTCTGCCATTTAGAGTCCCCTGTGGACCAAGGAGACCAGCATCTACTAATAATAAGCTATGGTATATCCATATTTTTGGATCTTTCAGGTCAGGGGACCAAGCCATGAAACTAGAAAGCAGTTGGCATTAGACAAATCTCAATATTATTGTAAGAGGTAAAACAATCTTGTCCTTACAAGTAAAAATAAATCAGATAAAGATTATCTTTCTATTCCTCATTTATTTTTATGGCAAATCAGGAAAACTTCTCTTTCTTCTTCCTTCTCCCTAAAAAAGATGGTTTATTGCTCAACAGTGACTGAAATGTATTACTGGTATTGGGTGAATGCTATATTTTTAAGTAAGATTGATTTTCTCCAAAGAAAAGAAAGCAAATTCTCTTGTTGTCAATTATTGGCAAAATGTCTAGATTTTATTTCTCCCTCTTCTACTTGTTTCCAGAAAATTGTAGAAACCACAGACAAGTGTTCATTTTCCATGGAATTTATATTTATTATTTAGTTCTATCTGTTCTCTCCTCTCAAAACAAATTTTTAAAAGTCTAATTGGATTAAAAAGGCTAACTCTTAAACACTGTGCAGTGACAAAATGAAAATATATAATTAATCATATTAAATATCACAAACACAAACACTTTCTACTCATTTTAATTAGTTCTAAAATAGATATTTTTCTTCTTGTTCCTCTGAACATCTTGGTTCTTGTTTCCAGTTTTTACTTCTAGCTCTAAATTGATGCCTGTGAAGTATCCAAACTCCTCAGTGTCTACAGAACTATTAAAGAACAATTATCCTTAGTCCTATTCTCCATGAAACAACTATAGAGTTTTGACTGATGTTTCTCTTTGGGAAGAAAGATTAGGAATGTGTTTTGATTATTTAAGAAAAAAACAGCAGCATGGTGGAGATCCAAGACTAAATAATGAGTCCATCTTGGCAGGGGGATCAAGTTGTCTTACATCAGTATGGCGAATTAAAAGAAAATAAGAATAGCTAAGAAAAGTGAAAGGAAAAGTATCAAACCAACAGAACATGACAAAAGAGGTGCCACAGGCCCTTTGGAAGAGCGGGACGGTAAAAGACACCTGACCTTCTTGCCTAAAAAAGGCACTTGTTTCTGGCCAAGGAAAGAACTCCCCCATTTCCAGCTGTAGGATGTCGCTCAGCTGTGTAGTCACGGTGGCAACCCCAGTTCAGCAGCATTAGGAAGGACACATGGAAGAAATAAAGTCCAGCATCTCTGACAGTGAAAAGTGATGGATTAAAATTTTAAAAAGATATATGAAAGGGATTTCCTAGACCAGCATTTCATTCCTTCATTCAGCTTACTCCAAAATCAAGCTGTTTCTCACAGTTTATTTATTTCCTCACTAATCCATCAGCAGATATTGAGTGTCTACCATGTTCCATAATGAGTTTGGTGTCTTTGGAAAACATCAGCAAATGAACAAATGTGCACCTTTTTTTTAACACAGGCTCACTGCAAGGGTAATAATCCCAGTTGTGGATACCAAGACAGAATGAATTGCATTTCTAGTGTGGAAATGGAAATGCTGATATATGAATCTGAAAAAAAGGGAAAAATTAAAAATTAAATTATTTTAATTGAAATTTATATTTTTTATTAAAGACATTTAAAAAGGGATAGTCCTGACTTGTGGAAATTGCATGAAAAATCAATACAATGTAAAAGGGATGATAGAAAACTATGGTGAAAGTTTAAAAAAAAGTCTCACAGTAAAAGATGCATTACCATTAATTCTCCTTAAAAACTCCCCCTTCTTTTAAAACACACTTATTCTTGGCACTTTCTGCAGCAGTTCTGGAAGTTCGCTTTTGTGTGTCTTTGGTTGCAC